>CM046449.1:22275984-22572007 GCA_025506515.1 Flaveria trinervia | reverse complement strand
CTGCATCATATTCTCTCTAGGAGTTCAAGTCCAACAATCAGCAGATGAACATTCATAATCAATCAAAATACATGGAACAATGTTGAAGAAATTAAAGTTTGTTAATTGTCAGTCCATCACACTCCTGTTGATACTAAATGTAGATTGATCCAGATCAAGAAGGAAAATCATGGATCAGACTCATTATCAATCTATGATAGCTCACTTATGTGTAACCCCAAAATTTTATTAACGAAAGGAAAAGAAAAGTAAGTGGAAGGAATGGAAATTATGCACAAATGGAGGGGGAAAAAGTGTACAAAGTACAAATCTTATTATTTTAAGATTTTAAAGGGCATGGTCACCCATATCAAAGCAGAAAGCTGCTTTGATCTTAGAGGAAGAAGAGAGAAAGAGAACTCAGTTCTAGAGAGAGAAAATGGAAGAAGCAGCTTCAAAGGTAAGTCTTCTTTTATTTGAGCTCGGTTTCAGCAGGGTTTCGAGTTTTTGACCGAAGTTTTAGTTGTTTAGTGTTTGATTTCGGGATTCAAGAGTTGAATCAAAGGTGGGTCTCGAACTTGAAAAGTGTTGCTCAAAGGCTACTCAAGGTAAGTTTTTAGAACCCCTCTTTTACTGATTTTCAACTAATTTGGGGCTATTATGCATACTAAGTAAACATTTTGAAAGAAACCGTGGGTTTATAGCTTTATGTTCAAAATGATGTATGTATGTATGTATGTTATAGTGATAATTATGGGTTAGTGATGATGATTAGCATGTTTAGAGGGCCATAGTATGCTAGATCTATGTTTGGGTATGATTAGAATGGCGATCGGGTGAAATTGATAGCATAGAAAATATTTCAGAATGTTCTAATGAACATGAACAGTGGTCCATGAGCCTAGAGGTAGCTCATGCGCCCAAATAGTTGTCCATGCGCCCAGGATGAGAGGCAGACGTCAAAGTGTTGGCCATGTGCCCAAGGGTGGGCCATGCGCCTAAACAGTGGCCTATTCGTCTAAGTGTTGGCCATGCACCGAAGTGTTAGCCATGCGCCTAAATAGTGCCCATACGCCCAAGTGATTGAAATGGTTAAGTGTTGATGCGCCTAAACAGGTGCCATGCGCCCGCATAGTGGTAATGCGCCTGAACAGGGTAGAAGCGCCCACATAGTGCCCATGCGCCCAAACTGTTTTACACTTAGAATTTTTATGCTCATGTGCCCAATTTGGACTTGAGGTTTCTAAGTGGTTCTTAAGGGGTATTATGGGGAGATAGGCCTGGTTATGATGTGACTGCTTATGTGTGATTGTGCGTTATGTATGTATGATGTTGCCTGTGTGGTGATGGTGTATGTTTATGTTTATGTTTATGTTCCTTAGTATGTATGTATGTATTCCCTTGGCTTCGCGTTGAACGTTAGTAAATGTAATGAAAGTATTATGTAACGTAAAGTGGAAGATAATGAAAAGAAGAACGTAATGAATGAATGCATGAATTAATAAAAGAGAAAGTATAGAAAGGCTTGAAAGCAATATGTACAGTGGTGCATGACTCTTAATGCCTTAAGCTCTACTGCGTGAGGTTCAGCAAATCCTAAGTGTGAACGAAGGGTTCCAGTCTTTATGACTGACCTTCAGTGTTGTTACCCACTTCGGTGGGGTTGTTACCCATTTCGATGGGGGTGTTGTTACCCACTTTAGTGGGGGTGTTAACCACTTTGGTGGGGGTGTTACCCATTTCAGTGGGGGTGTTACCCATTTCTATGGGGGTGTTACCCATTTCGGTGAGGTGAGCGACTCTGTGTCGCAACAGACTCAACGGAGATCTTTCTCCATGAGACGAGATGATGAGGTGAGCAACTTTGTGTCGCAACAGACTCGAAAGAGGTCCTTGTCGCGTATCCCGGTACTGTGTCAGTCTTGGGACATGAGTCGAGGGTTTTTGAGCAGGCCGTGGCACAGTATCAGTTTTCGAACATGAGTCGTGGGTATTGCATGAGACAGGATATAGATTGCGTACTCCGGTACTGAGTCGGTCTTCGGACATGAGTCGGGGGTTTGTGAGCATGCCCCGGCACAGTATCAGTCTTCGGACATGAGTCGGGAGTATTGCATATGATGAAAGTGACAGATGATGAGATCCGTGTCGCGTATCCCGGTACTGTGCCAGTCTTCGGACATGAGTCAGGGGTTTGTGAGCAGGCCCCGGCATAGTATCAGTCTTCGGACATGAGTCGGGGATATTGCACGAGACGAGATAATGAGGTGAGCGACTTTTTGTTGCAACAGACTCGGTTAGAGTTCATCCCTGTGATTGACTCATATGGCATCTTTGTTGCGTATCCGGCGTTGTGTCAGTCTTCGGACATGATCGGGGGTTTTGTGAGTAGGCCCCGGCATAGCATCAGCTTTCGAGCATGAGATATTGCAAGAGACAAGATTCGAGTAATAATGAGTAATGAACGAAAGATCATGTATGAAATGAACGTAAATGAATTATCATAATAAAGTACTGAACAAGATCCTTGTCAGTCGACCTCAGTAATCATGGCTGAGTGCCACGAAGAGGGTAAAGTCGACCGGATCTAGAAAGAGAAGTGAACGATAACGTAATACGTTGAATGAACAAAGCTAATGAACATAATGACGAAGATAATAACGATATTATCTGTATGTACGTATGATGCATGATCACGAATGGTTGTAAAGAATAGTATGTTTTGAAATAAAGTAAAGAACATTTTAATAAAGAAAAGTATGTTTTATTATAAAAACTAGAGCTCTCTCAATATCGCTGACTTTTGTATGCCTGATAGTTGGTAGGTATATGTTGATGCTGAGGAGTTGCAGGCATGGATGCATAAGCTACTGGGAGCATTTTGAGGCTGGCATCCGTATTTTTACATGTCTTTTATTTTGAGATGCAAACTAAAGTTGTAAAGGACATGTTTTAGTTATTAATGAAAGTTTTAAATTCCACCACAAAATAATGTACGTTTTATTATGTTTTAAGTTCAATGAATGACCAACTGTGAGGTGCCCGGGAAAGGGGCCTTACAAGTTGGTATTAGAGCAAAAGTTTAAGTGAATTGGGTAAATATTTTGAAAAACCTAATCTTAAACTGAGAATGGGACTAAAAGGAAACGGGATGCCATTCCTAGTAGCTACGTGTCCGCAGGTAAAGATTTTTACGTAAACGTTTTATGTAAGTTATTGTAGCCGTCATTATGTGCGCATGTTATGTGGCTTGTGTGCTATTGTGTAGATTTAGATACTGATGTGTGAGGATAGGAAATGCTTGGGGTATGAAGAGTAAAGTAAGTGGCTAATCACAACTGGCCACTGTAATAGGGACTTACTATACTTGATATAAACTGAGTTATTACCTTGAATGACCGCGTTAGTGTTTGAATCTTATAGTGTGGTAGAAGACGGTTGGCGGTAGATCTTCGAAAGCTTCACGGGGTGGAGGTGGTGGTGGACGTGGTGCTGAACCACGGGTCACAAGAGGAAGGTCTAGGGCTAAAAGATAGTTCATGAGGAACCCGAGGCCCCTCATCAGGAGGGCGGTGATGAGAATGCTAATCAGATAGCCTCGATGAGAGAGGCAGTCATGGAGGAAGTGCATCAGGTTATGCAGAAGATCCTACCGTCTATGGTGACTGAAGTTATAAAGGCTGTTAGAGACGAGGAGAGACAGGAAAGGGGTAGACCTTCGGGCGAAAGAAGACGACCCGAGACTGAAACAGTTTTCTTCAATGACGAAGAGGACGAAGAGGAAGAGCATGCGCCGGAAGCGGGACGAGGCTGTAACTATGGGGCGTTTCAACGATGCAAGCCCCCAACTTTTGATGGAAACGGCACTACTGCTACTGCTCACCGATGGGTGAGAGAGATGGAAGCGGTATTGACTATCAGCGAGTGCTATGAGGATCAGAAGGTGAAGTTTGCTACCCATTCTTTTGTGGACTCAGCCTTGTGTTGGTGGGGTAATATCGTCTAGGTTGAGGGAAGCAAGGCTATCGGGAAGATGTGATGCCCAGAGTTGAAAAGGCTGGTGATTGAGGAATTTTGTCCTCATCGTGAGATGGACAAGGTTGAAAGAGAGTTCTTGCAGCTGGACGCGGGAACGATGACACATCAGCAATATACCGCTAAATTCAACGAGATGGCAAGTCTGGTGCCGGATCAGGTGACACCTCTTTCATGAATGATCAAGAGGTACATTCACAGCTTGCCAGGGACATCCGTAGGCACATGGTCGCTGCCGACCAAGCACGTTTAGGTCGGCGGTCGATTTGGCGGGGAGAATGTATAATGAAATATCTGTGATGGCGACTGACAGTAGCAAGAAAGGAGACGGTGATCAAGGATGGAACAGGAAGCGATTGGGACATGGCGGAACCACTCCAGGTGACAAAGGGCATGAGTGGAAGATCAACGTGTGATCATAACTGGTGTGGGGTTGAAAAGGTGTGACAAGTGTGGACACTGGAACCCTGGGGAATGTAGTTTGGGTGCAATGTCTATTTCCGTTGTGGGAGGACCGGACATGTGGCGAAGAACTGCGATATGGGGAGGTGTTATTCCTGTGGTGAGGAAGGTCACATGAGCAGGGATTGCAAGAAGCCGAGAGCGGAAGGTTCGAGAGTGAAGAAGATTGGAGGACGCTCAGGTAAGAGGAAGGAGAATAGAGGGTGAAGGGTAGAGCCTTCTCTATGACCGGGAGGAGGTTAGGTCCGACTCCGAGGTAACGCCAGGTACGTTCTTGCAAGTTTAGATTATGCTTCTATGCTTTAATTGTGACGCTAGTAGTAGTTTTGTTGCCGCTATTTTCTGTGATGTTGCACGTTAGGGGTAGGAAGATCGATGAGCCCTTCGATGTAAGAATTGCTATTAGTAAGTCTACCAGGTTAACTAATGCCCTAGAGGATTGCACGATAGAATTGAGAGAGAGCACTTGTTCCTGCTAGGCTGTTCAAGACAGATATAGGTAGGTAGACATGCATCTCCGGGTGAGTTGATCAGTAGTCTATGACTCAAACCCCAAGTGTTGCAAGAAGATGGATGCTCAACTGGGCACAACCAAAGTTTGGTGATGACCTACGACAATCAAGTATGAGGAAGGCTTCGACCAGGAAAGGGGATTGCTTAGTTTGGAGTCGAGTAAAGCAAATACTAAAGTGTAGAGGGTCATTCCTAGGTGTTGCTTCGGTAGGAGGAGTGACACATCGACTGGAGCTATCCGATGAGTTAAGTGGGATTCATCTGATGTTCCATGCACCTTGTTAAGAAAGAGCTCAACGATAAGGATATGATCATGCTACTAGAGAACACTGAGATGGACAAAGTATCCAACCACGAGGAGGAACTGGTGACCATTACTAATAAGAAAAAGAGAATAGGCTAAGGAGGGTGACAGTTTCATTTGTGCGGGTGCAGTGAAACCTAAAGGGATGTAAGTTTAAGTTCACGATCAAAGAAGAGGTGAGACAGTGTTGCCCGTAACTATTCGAGAAGTGGCAGGTTTCGGGGACGAAACCTCTTCAAGGGGGGGTAGACTTGTAACACCCCGAAATTTTATTTAAACGAAAGGAAAACAAAAGTAAGTGGAAGGAATGAAAATTGTGCACAAATGGAGGGGGAAAAGTGTACAAAGTACAAATCTTATTATTTTAAGATTTTAAAGGGCATGGTCGCCCATATCAAAGTAGAAAGCTGCTTAATCTCGGAGGAAGAAGAGAGAGAGAGAGCCCGGTTCTAGAGAGAGAAAGTGGAAGAAGCAGCTTCAAAGGTAAGTCTTCTCTTATTTGAGCTCGGTTTCAGCTGGGTTTCGAGTTGTTGACCGAAGTTTTGGTTGTTTAGTGTTTGATTTTGGGATTCAAGAGCTGAATCGAAAGTGGGTCTCGAACTTAAAGAGTGTTGCTCAAAGGCTGCTCAAGGTGAGTTTCTAGAACCCCTCTTTTACAGATTTTCAACTGATTTGGGGCTATTATGCATACTAAGTAAACATTTTGAAAGAAACCGTGGGTTAAAGCTTTATGTTCAAAATGATGTATGTATGTATGTATGTATGTATGTATGTTATAGTGATGATTATGGGTTAGTGATGATGATTAGCATGTTTAGAGGGCCTTAGTATGTTAGATCTGTGTTTGGGTATGATTAGAATGGCGATCGGGTGAAATTGATAGCATAGAAAATATTTCAGAGTGTTCTGATGAACATGAACAGTGGTCCATGTGCCCAGAGGTGGCTCATGCGCCCAAACAGTTGTCCATGCGCCCAGCATGAGAGGCCAGACGTCTAAGTGTTGGCCATGCGCCAAAGGGTGGGCCATGCACCTAAATAGTGGCCTTTGCGTCTAAGTGTTGGCCATGCTCCCAAGTGTTGGCCATGCGCCTAAATAGTGCCCATGCACTCAAGTGATTGAAACGGTTAAGTGTTGATGCGCCTAAACAGGTGCCATGCACCTGCATAGTGGTAATGCGCCTGAACAGGGCAGAAGCGCCCAAATAGTGCCCATGTGCCCAGACTGTTTTACACTTAGAGTTTTTATGCTCATGCGCCTAGAAGGTCCCATGTGCCCAATTTGTACTTGTGGTTCTAAGTGGTTCTTAAGGGGTATTATAGGGAGATAGGCCTGGTTATGATGTGACGGCTTATGTTTGATTATGCGTTATTTATGTATGATGTTGCCTGTGTGGTGATGGTGTATGTTTATGTTAATGTATATGTTCCTTATTATGTATGTATGTCTTCCTTGGCTTTGCGTTGAACGTTAATAAATGTAATGAAAGTATTATGTAACGTAAAGTGGAAGATAATGAAAAGAGGAACGTAATGAATGAATGAATGCATTAATAAAAGAGAAAGTATAGAAAGGCTTAAAAGCAATATGTACAGAGGTGCACGGCTCTTAATGCCTTAAGCTCTACCGCGTGAGGTTCAGCAAATCCTAAGTGTGCACGCAAGGGTTCCAGTCTTTGTGACTGACCTTCTGTGTTGTTTTCCACTTCGGTGGGGGTGTTACCCATTTCGGTGGGGGTGTTACCCATTTCTATGGGGGTGTTACCCATTTCGGTGGGGGGTGTTATTACCCACTTAGGTGGGGGTGTTGTTACTCGAGTTATGTATAACTTCGCGGGTGTGGCATAAGGCCAAGCATAGATATGAGGTGAGCGACTCTGTGTCGCAACAGACTCGACAGAGGTCTTTGTCCATGAGACGAGATGATTTGGTGAGCGACTCTGTGTTGCAACAGACTCGAAAGAGGTCCTTGTCGTGTATCTCGGTACTTTGTCAGTCTTCGGACATGAGTCGGGGTTTTATGAGTAGGCCCCAGCACAGTATCAGTCTTCGGACATGAGTCGGGGGTATTGCATGAGACAGGATATAGATCGCGTACTCCGGTACTGAGTCAGTCTTCGCACATGAGTCGGGGGTTTGTGAGCATGCCCCGGCACAGTATCAGTCTTTGGACATGAGTCAAGAGTATTGCATATGACGAAAGTGACGGATGATGAGATCCGTGTCGCGTATCCCGGTATGTGCCAGTCTTCGGACATGAGTCGGGGGTTTGTGAGTAGGCCCCAGCATAGTATCAATCTTCGGACATGAGTCGGGGATATTGCACGAGATGAGATAATGAGGTGAGCGACTTTGTGTTGCAACAAACTCGGTTAGAGTTCCATCCCTGTGATTGACTCATATGGGATCTTTGTCGCGTATCCCGATGTTGTGTTAGTCTTCGGACATGAGTCAGGGGTTTGTGAGCAGGCCCCGGCACAGCATCAGCTTTCTAGCATGAGATATTGCAAGAGACAAGATTCGAGTAATAATGAGTAATGAACGAAAGATCATGTATGAAATGAACGTAAATGAATTATCGTAATAAAGTACTGAACAGGATCCTTGTCAGTCGACCTCAGTAATCGTGGCTGAGTGCCACGAAGAGGGTAAAGTCTGACCGGATCTAGAAAGAGAAATGAACGATAATGTAATACGTTGAATGAACAAAGCTAATGAACGTAATGACGAAGATAATAATGATATTATCTGTATGTACGTATGATGCATGATCACGAACAGTTGTAAAGTATAGTATGTTTTGAAATAAAGTAAAGAACGGTTTTAATAAATAAAAGTATGTTTTATTATAAAAACTAGAGCTCACTCAGTGTTGCTGACTTTTGTATGCATGATAGTTGGCAAGTATATGTTGATGTTGAAGAGTTGCAGGCATGGATGCATAAGCTACTGGGAGCATTTTGAGGCTGGCATCCGTATTTTGACATGTCTTGTATTTTGAGATGCAAACTAATGTTGTAAAGGACATGTTTTAGTTATTGCTGAAAGTTTTAAATTCCGCTGCAAAATAAACATTCGTTTTATAATGTTTTAAGTGCAATGAATGACCAACTATGAGGTGCCCGGGAATGGGGCCTTACATTATGTATCTAACATCCAGTAGGTCTGACATTATGTTTGGTGTTTATGTGTGTGCCAAATATCAAGCAGATCCCAAGGAAATAAATACAAATGCTATCAAGAGGATATTAAGATATCTTAAGGGCGAGCCTGCTCTTGGATTATCGTATCCAAAGGAAGGAGATTTCAATCTTTATGCCAACAATGATGGTGATTATGGGGGATGCAATTTCAATAGGAAATCCACTTCTGGCGGTTGTCATTTTTTGGTCCCACACTGGTCTCCTGGCGGTGCAAGAAGCAAACTAACATGTCTGTTTCAACAAGAAAAGCTGAGTATATTACAGCATCAACTTGTTGCTATCAAATCCTTTGGATTCAACCCAAGATGCTTGATTATGATTTTAACTTCTTGCACACTTCAATTCATATTTACAACACAACAACAATGTTTATCACAAATAATCATATTCAACACTTAAAAACAAAACATATTGAAATTAGATATCACTTTTGAGAGATTGTATTGAAAAAGGGTTAATCAAATTTATTCAAGTTCATACTGATAATCAATTGGCGGATTTATTTACCAAGGCATTTGAACCAAGTCGGTTTGAATTCCTAGTTCAATCAATTGGCATGATTAACCTTGAGTAAAATTCAAAAGTACAAAAACATTCAAATATTAACAAAAATTATAAAAGAAGTCAATTTACTAAAGTTGGTATTTTATACTATGGAAAATGATATAATTACAGTCATTATATCATTCGCTATGCTTATTTCAAAACATCAAAAGACTAACATATGTGTAGGAAAGGAAGATACATGCTGTGATGAACTAAAATCCGTATTCAACTATGAAGCACTCATCTCATAGTACTGGTAAGTATTGACTTATCTAAGTGTATGTGTGTAGCAACCTAAAGACACCAGGTAATGATATCTTATGAAACTCTTTCACCTACATAAGTTTCTTCTCTGTTTTGCTGAGCAAAGACCTGAAGAAACAAGCACATAATACTAATGTCATGATCCAAAATATTCGCAATATGGAACACATCCATCTTCGATGAATCAACAAAATGCTACATTCCTTATGAATGAATGTTAATCCAGGATAATCACACTTGAATCAAATTATGAAGATTATAGATTAAAATATGATAATCACAATCAAAACCCCTTTGATCTTTAATTAGATTGCAAATAATGTGTTTACAACTAATCCCTTAATCTATTGGTCATCCAACCATTCCCCTAATTTTAATTACAATTAGGCTAATAGTCTAGACTAATATTTACTAATTGCAATTAACCCCCTAGACTTAGGCTAATTAATAGAAAATACATATAAAGCATAAAAATGACTCAAACAAAGTAAAATATATTTTGTTCAAACAAAGTAAAATATAATTTGTTCAAGCAAAATATATTTATTACAATAAAACTCCTAGTCATCTAAATCTTCAACATCTCGTCTCGGTTCTTCGTCTCAAATGTGTGAGGTTTGACTTTTGCATTGACTTTGATCGTGACGTTGACTATTGTTGACTTTGACTGTGTTGATAATAGACTATCTTGTACAGCTCCAACAATACTCCCCCTTAGTCTATCATTATCAACGTCTTCAAAGAAATTAGTACAAGAAGTCCATAGTAGAAAGATCTTCAATTTGAAACTTCTGAATTTGATTAGAAAATTATTCATCTCATAAGCTCCCCTTATTTATGTGCTCCCTCTTTTTGAATGCAACCTTTTCAAGGATATTGAAATAGATTTCCCAAATCCCTAATCTTGAGTGTTTCAGAAGATGTAGGAGGAGGATTCCTAGCTCGGTATCTTCTGCAAACTTGAGGAACCGGTTCTCTGATCAAGTACACTGCTCAACTGATGAACAACCATCACTTATAGCAAAACTCTGAAACACATTCACAAACACAATCTCGATATTTCTAATTATATTTTCATTTGAACAAAACAAAGTTGTGTTTATCTGTGTTTTAAAACAGGCGAACCCGTGTTCGTTTGTGCGCAGTTTATGTAAAATGCATGAAAAATAATAAAATGAAAGAGCATAATATGGAAGACATAAAAGAATTTTGAAATGAAAATTTATTATAATTTCTTTATTATATACATTTATTATAACACATATTTTTTTATCTATTATTTTTTTATAACCGAGAACTGAATCGATCATGTGATCACATCCTAAAGATATACTATAGGAAAAAGATGAATTAATCATCGACTGACAGGATCAGAGATCACAGGTTTGATGTAACAGAATAACGCAGCGGAATACAAACACGATTAGACAAATTGTAGCAAGCTAACAATATAATTAAGATCGCATACAGTTATAGGGAGAGTATGTTTTTCTGATTTCTGGGAATGTTTATAGATGAAGAATGTTTCTAATCGAATCAATCATTCATTCCATTCAATTCATCATATCATTCACACATTACAATAGGTTGTCACTCCTTATATAGAGTGCAACAGTCACTGCTGTTATCACGGAAAGTGACAACTGGCAGATCCAATACAGAAATAACTAATTCTTAACAAACTACTGAAATGTTCACAACTACTGAGAACATATCAGCAAGTTAAGTACAAAATATAAAACTACTGAAACTACAACGACTGAAGAACAAGCTCTTCAGTCGTTTTACAAAACTACTGAAACAAAGAAAATAAAACTACTGATATCACAACTACTGAAGAAGTACTCTTCAGCAGTTGTGACAAACTACTGAGGCTTCAGTACTTGATCTTCAGACTTTGACCTTCAGGCGTTTCATCAGCTGATGACTTCAGTAGATATCATCAGCTGATGTCTTCAGTCTTTGTCTTCAGACTTTGTACATCAGTTGTTGATCTTCAGCACTTGTGAACTTCTTCAGCTGTTGTACTTCAGTACTTTGGTCTTTCAGCTTCAGCACTTGTGTTCTTCAGCTGTTGTACTTCAGCACTTTGGTTCTTCAGCTGTTAAGGTCTTCAGCACTTGATCTTCAGCTGTTGAAGTCTTCAGCACTTGTCAAACTACTGATGAGGCTTTCAGCAGTTGTTGTGATACCGTGTGGGACTTAGAGGTTTTCTGATCTTGGCTCATTGGTTCTTTTGGTCCAACAAACTCCCCCTGAACCAATGCAGCCAAAACCTCTAACTTATTTATACTCCCACTTATTGATGGCAAAAATGTTGGTCTTTTTCCTTCTTGATCAGTAGAGAAGATGACCCATGTACGCTCCGGCCTGGGAAGAACCTCAAATATTTGTTTGGCAGAGTATGAATGGGAACTCTGTTTTGGGGAACTGGACACAGAGTTGTTATCCCATTCATGAGATTCACTTCCCCATAATGAGTCTATACGACTCTCTTGTGTAGGCCTCAAGGAAGGTGATTTGTTCCTCCATGGTTAGCTCTTCAGCACCTCCTTCAAACAATGATTCCGGCCCATAATACTCAGACAGGTATTTGGCCTGTTTCCCATTCTTTAGCTCCACAGTTGTTATTATTCTGTAAGCAAACTCATCCGGGTGATTACCCTCTAGGAACAACTGGAGCTCATTTTTCCTGACTTCCTCAAGCCTCTTGTAAACTAACCCCTTTTTCACTATTTTGTTTTCCAGCATCTTCTGAGGGGTTAGATTAGCTTTGTAGGCCTTCTTGAAGTCTTCTAGGATTTCCCAGGGTGAAACTACAAAGACCAGAGAGATCACTTCATCTACGATCTTTTTCACCTGGCCAATGTATCTCCGAGGTATATTGTTCTTATGAATTCTGTGAGAGACCCTGGGATCAGGCCAAATCCTCACTCTTTCCTTTGATATTGAAAGGTATGCCTGAGAGTGTAAAGTCTGAGGGCTTGCTCCTTCATATTGATGATGGAAGATGTGGCTGCATAAGCTTTGTCAACTCTCTTCAGCAATTCCTCATCATGCTGTTTATGAAGCTCTTCTTCTTCTAGCTTCACTTTAACCATTTGTCTCTGGACTTCAGGAGTAATTGCTGAGGAGTGACTTGTGGCCTTAGGCAACTGAATCACAGCTGATAGCGGCAGCCTGTCTTCATCATCTTCTTCATCTTCTTCTAGCCTCAATATCCTTCTCTTCTTCTTCAAGGGTATATCATCGGCTATGGGTTTTGAGGGTAAGGGAGTTGTTTGGTGGGTTGTGTTTTGGGTGGTTTTGGTGTGGGAATGTTGACAGGCTGTGCTAGCATCCTTGAGGTGAGTGTGGCTTTTGATTGCTTTGCTAGCTCAGTCCTGCTCCCAGCACCCACTTCATTCAAAGCTTCAATAACAAGCCCCTTAGTGTATGCTTCAGACGAACAGATCTTGGTGGTGATTGCCAAGATACTGTCCCTGGACCAAGCTTTGATCTTAATCATTGATCTTCCAAGATATTTTGCAATAAATCTTATCATGATTTCTAGCCTTTCTCTTTCTAACACTTCATAACTTGCCCATCTATTCTGGATTTCTTCAATCTCTAGTCGTCGAATCTCAGAGTCAAGTTTGTTGGTGTCATGACCTTGCCTGAACAGCTGATCAATGATGTTGTCCATTGATCTACTGTGTTCGGCATCAGCCTCTTTTATCAGTAGCTCCAAGGCTTTATCTTCAGCAATGTGCTCATCAGCACCTTTCTTTCGCTTGTAGGTGAGCATTGGTTGCTGTTCTTTCTCCTTTTGGGCTTGCTTGCTTCCTTCTTTTCCTCGGATCTTTTCCTCTTCTGTTCTTTCACTGCAGGACTCTCCCCTTTTTGGTTGCATTGGAGGAAGGGGTTGAGACCGCAGAAAGAGTCTTGTGGACAGCAGCATCAACCAAGGGCTGTAATGTTGAGGAAAGCCTCTCATCAAGGGCTTTGATCACTATATCAGTAATTAGGGGGGTGATGAGAGGGAGGGAATTTTTGAGTGCAGCACCTATTTGCTCAGGAGGGTTCTGTTCCTGAGAGGTAGGGCCTGAAGCGGAGGCAGGTGGTTGATTTTGGGGTGGCTCTGTATTTGGGAAACCCTCAAGGAAGGTGCCATCTGTGGGTGTATGAGGGTGGCAGATGGACTTGCATCCTGAGACATCTTGGCCAGCAGCTCTTTGAGTCTGCTAACCTCATCCTCTAGAATGGTGTTTTGAGCAACTACATCGAAGAAGAAGCTCAGGTCATCATCAGTTGATACTGAATCACCTGACCTCCTGCTTAGAGCAGGATGGACATGCACTGGGTGTAGACCAGTTGGTGCATGTGCCCCTTGTGCTTGGTACTGGGGACTTCCAGCCTCAGGACAATGTCCATCATCAGCAGTTGCCTCTAGGGAGGTCTTAGCAATGTTACCAGCCTCACTCTGGTCATGTGCTGAGTCAGAGGAGGTGGCAGCCTCACTAGATATTCTAAGCGCCTTCTCTACACCAGGAGATAGAATTGGGAAACCCCTGTGCTGTGGGTTCTCAGGTGCACTGTGTTCCTCCCCCTCAATTGTAGAGGTATTCCAGTAATAAGGGTTTCTTGGGAGGGGGTGAGGAGTGCAATTGAGTCAGCACTTGAGCAACTATTAAAGTTGGGCTGTGAGGGGCGGTTGTTTGGGGTACGGGGGTAGAAGCAGTGTGCACCTGGGGTGGATGGTGCTCTTCAATGGCAATCTCCTCAAGTGAGGAAGATCCCAGATAAGTAGGTGCCCCTTGGGTTGCTGCAGGCTCCTGTTGAGAGGACCTGAGCGGCTGTGACTGGAGGAGTCATGGTATCCACTAGGGGGTTTGGACTAGTGGATATATCCTGCGTTTGTTGTGCAGGAGCATCCTCAGGGGACTCAATTCCCTGAGTAGCCATTTTGGGTTTCTTTTTGGTGAGTTTGGTGGGGACATTGGATTTGGAGGTGGTGGCTGTGGGTTCCAGCTGCGTGGGTTTTCGCAGCTTGGCAGCCAGTTTGAGTGTCCGGTCGGAGTTGTGCCGGAGTATACTTCTGGCAAAACAGCCGTAGCAGGGACTCCCAAGCCAACAAGTCCCTCAGCATTAAGCTGGTCTATTATAATGGCCATTATGAACCGTGGATAGAGTATCCAACGGTTGGCAGTTAGTTTTTGAGCCATATCTTTGAGCTCTGAAAATATTAATTCTGAAAAATTCAGTGGTTGTTGCTCAAGGATAGAATACATTACCTGCTGCCATTTGGTGGACATTTGATCCCAAGACGATGTCTTAGGGGCCAAACATACATTGACCATGTGAAAGATCAGGCGCTCAGCGTCATTAAAGTGTTTCTTCATGATGGTGGTGGCAGTGAGATCACCTTGATATCCATGCTGAGCAAATGATAGATCTATGGTGCCCTTCGGATATCCAGCAGGAGAAGTAGCATCACTCAGTTGAAGAATTTTACGGATTGTTGCAGGAGTAATCACTACTTCTTTGTGGTTGACGACTGACCGGAGGGATCGTGTGTTGCTCTCCTCAGTAGTGACATTAGCGTTCATCCAAATTGGTTCAAGGATTCGGTATGTAAAACGGGGTTCAGAAGGAATGCCTTGTTGTATTGGGACTGAACCATAAGATCGATAGCAGTATCGAACTTAGTCCAGATCGGCGATTTTGTGAGGTAGGCACACTTTGTGTCGCGGTTTAATTTGCAGACGCCATGGAAATTTTTTTTTTTTTTTTTTTTTTTTTTTTTTTTTTTTTTTTTTTTTTGCTACAATTTGTCTAATTCGTGTTTGTATTCCGCTGCGTTATATTCTGTTACATCAAACCTGTGATCTCTGATCCTGTCAAATGGTATCAGAAATAACTAATTCTTAACAACTACTGAAATGTTCACAACTACTGAGAACATATCAGCAAGTTAAGTACAAAATATAAAACTACTGACTAAAAACAACGAATGAAGAACAAGCTCTTCAGTCGTTTTACAAAACTACTGAAACAAAGAAAATAAAACTACTGATATCACAACTACTGAAGAAGTACTCTTCAGCAGTTGTGACAACTACTGAGGCTTCAGTACTTGATCTTCAGACTTTGACCTTCAGGCGTTTCATCAGCTGATGACTTCAGTAGATATCATCAGCTGATGTCTTCAGTCTTTGTCTTCAGACTTTGTACATCAGTTGTTGATCTTCAGCACTTGTGAACTTCTTCAGCTGTTGTACTTCAGTACTTTGGTCTTTCAGCTTCAGCACTTGTGTTCTTCAGCTGTTGTACTTCAGCACTTTGGTTCTTCAGCTGTTAAGGTCTTCAGCACTTGATCTTCAGCTGTTGAAGTCTTCAGCACTTGTCAAACTACTGATGAGGCTTTCAGCAGTTGTTGTGATACCGTGTGGGACTTAGAGGTTTTCTGATCTTGGCTCATTGGTTCTTTTGGTCCAACATCGACAAGCAATAAGATCACACTGATAACTTAATCTAATCACAGTCTTTGAATGATTTTGAAATTCTCAAACAGATCAATAACGATTGCTGATATGTTTGTCCACTTAAACCCATGCCCTATTTTTTCAACAAGCAGCAGATGATTCGTTAAGTTTCAATTAAATAATTTAGAATGCTAGGACCCCATAATCATTTGGCAAAAACCCACATCCAACCTCAGGATTTCTTGAATTTTGTTATGATCTTTATAGAGCAAGGCTTGTGCATTAGTGTGCAAGTGATTATCAACAGTATATTGTATTCTGTGATGAATTCATAGTTTAGATAATTTGATACTACGTAGACCAAAATGGTGAGAGCTCCAGGTCTATACTCACGTATAACAAAGGAGACCATTTAATCATGTACCGATGAGAGCTCCAGGTCAGTACAGTCATACAGTAAAGGAGATCATCATTTCAGGTCGGTACTTCCGTACAGCAAAGGAGATTAGCACAAACACAAGACATAAATACATCAAACATGGCTCAAAGATATGGCTTATATGAATTGTATCATGGTGGGTGAAAGATCAATTATCAATCCAATTTTTGTCAGGGCTCAGTTTTCGTGTAGGCCAAAATGATTACGTAAATCCAGGCATCCTTAAGCATAGATTTTAATTTACATCATTTTATTATTGTCTACTTTATTTTTCAGGCTGAGTCTACCAAGCATATCATTACAGAATCTATTTGTTTTTATTATTGCAATAAAAATGAGATGTGAATCAAATAACAGGTGCAGTTACTATCATTTCTCATTTTAAAATCCAAGTCATGCATGAACAAGAATATCAGAAGATATACAATCATTTCTTAGTCATCTCGAATCATGTTCCCAGTTCTCTTTTCATTTTTATTTACTATACTCTCCCCTAAATTTTTATTTTGAAAACCTATTTTCTCAATTTTTTAATTTTTATTTTTATTTTTAGTTTTTTATTTTTTTATAAAACTATACAAAAATAGAAATTTATCAAAGAAGGTCTTCCAAACTACACTGATATGAAGATAAGAAATGAATTATCAAGAAATATGTAGTGATTAAGAAGTGAGAACTGTGATTGTGCATATAAAAATCCAAATTATGGATAGATAAAATACCATGACCTTAACCTGTTTATTACACCTCAAATTTGAATTAGGAACAATCTCTTAGTAAATTGGAATACTAACAATCCTCCTAAATTGTTCCTGCACTCATTAATAGATTAGTTTGAAAGGGGAACCTAGGCCATCGTAGTCCTGGAAGTTCCTTTTTCATCAATATATGAAACCTGCTTCTGCACACACCTTTTAAACAATCGGGGATATCTGTATTCTTCTTTTTAATTTGCCAAAATTATGCCGGTTCAATTAGCTTAGATTTGAATGAATTAAATTGGTAAATCATTTTTTGTTTAAGACCGGAAGGAAAAGAATTCGGTTTTGAACCTTTGGTCATTTTCATCTTTGAATCATGCGAAACCGGCTTCACATGAAAGGTTTGGATGAAGGGTTTTTCATCCAACTATTCAAAGATGTGTGATTTTTACCTTTTGAACTAGAGAAGCAACCCGTGTTGCCTTTACAGCCTGGAACATTCTTTGTAGGCTTACATTTTGTGAAGCAATTTGGTTTGCCTTTACCATTTGAAGCAAGTCTTTGAGGGCACTTCTTTATCACATGACCTTCTTTTCCGCACTCAAAATAAGCCTTGAAGGGCTTTTGATGCTTGACTAGCCCGTGTAGTGTAGATGGGGATGAGGATTGCTTTGAACTTGTAGCAAATTCTTGCTTGTTTTGAAGTTTACTGTGCTGAACAGGGAATGAGATCTTCACTGATTGACTTGTTGTTTTGCAATTAGAGATGAGATCTGTATTGTTCTTGATTCAGTTTTTGGAAGCGTTTAAGACTTGACAATTTCAGGTGATATCTTGATCTTTGATGAACTGGCACAGTCCTCTGTGTTTGATTCATTATCTGATCTTGACTAGTCTCTTATACATAGATCTGCTTCCAATGGATCTTGATTGACAAGAGTGGGATGTGTTGTTGTTGTTGGAACATGATGATTAGGTGATTCCTGATTTATCTCTTCTATCACAACCTTGACAGGCTCAAAAGTAGGAATTTTACCTCCTTTAAACTTATCAAAGAGGTTAGAAGAAATAATAGATATAGATTTACAAACAACCAGGACTGAACAATCGTTAGCCTGACTGTCATTATTCGGTTTATTGTATCCAATACAAGTTGTAGAATCATAATCATCTCGCACATCATTAAGATTGACACCGCTTAAACCTGCATGCAAACTATTAGTAGGTTGTTCAAACAAATCATTTTTAGGATGAGGTCTGGGAATTGTGAATAACATAAATTAGAAGGAGGTCGAACTAAATTAAATACAGTTTCACCATCTGATTTATATCCAATCCTATGTTTTACCCGTGCCCCTTGTTGTATAGCAATAAGCTCAGCCTTTTTCATGTGTGAAAGGGTCCATTTATCAAGCTTTGTTTGAAGTTGTGTTGTTTCGAATTAAGCTAAAACAACCCTTTCTCTCAGAATATTAATTTCAATGTTACGCTCCAAAATAGATCTTCTTAAAAAATCATTATCAGCTAATGCTTCATTAAGCTTCCTGGAAAAAGCAATTACATTTTTCTTTAATTCCTGATTGATTATTTTTCGTTCTTTTTCATTTTCCAATAAAAATTTGATTTCCTTAGAAATCCCAAATAACCAGATTTTGCAAGAAGAAACATATCCTGAATAGTCTCATAGGAAGACCCATGATAGTTTTTTCTGCCGCTAAGCTCTTCTCACAGTCATAGACCTTTATGATTTTCTATTGTCTTCTTCTTTGAATTTTAATAGTTCTTTATCCTCAACTCTTTATTTCCAGTATCAGCTTTTTCGTCTTCATTATCCTCATTTCTCTCAAATTTAGGTTTACTGTTAGTATCTACGCTCAGAGCTTCATAATTTTCTTTGATTTTAACACTAGAATCCAAATCAGTTCTCAATAATTTCATATTTTCAATCAGCTCGGCTTTGTAATCAAGTATGCTTTTTTGGATATATAGCTGAGAGATTTTAGTCTATTGATCATATCCATAAGTTTGTGTCGACATAACCTCTTTCTTGCTTCAGAATTTTAACTTGATGATTCCATCCAGACGAAAGTGAGTCAAGAAGCTTTTGATTGTGTTCATAATTACTGAGATCTGGAACATGCTTCTTTAGATTATTTGCCACCTTTAAGAATCGATCAATCAAATTTGTCAATTTTTCTTTCTTCATTGCTGTAAAAGAGTCAAACCGGCTTTATGTCGTTGTGAGATTATCTTATTTAAAGTCTTCTGAAGATGACATTTTATTAAAAATTGTCAACATTAAACGCCCAAAAAATATTTTCCCAATATTTTAGAATAATTCTCCCCTAGGAAATATATATATAATATATATATATATTAAATGTCACTCTATGCAATCTAAGCAACTGGGGTCAAGCTGCCAGGTTAGCTTGTTTTTTTATAAACCTTTTAAAATCAGTGAAAATTTCTTTATTGGGATGAAATAAATTAATCCCAACTAGGGGGGAAAAAGTCATCTTTGACCTTCTAGTTTCACCGAAGAAATGATAATTTCACTGAAATTATAGCTTCACGGAGCTAGTTTTGCAGTGAAATCTAGCTTCGCTGAGCCGACAGTAGTTTTGATGGAAATTTCGGCGGCAGTTTCGCTAGCCAAATGCTTTAGACTACTTAGTTTCGCCAACAATTTTCGTAAGAAACAAGCTCGAACTTTCGTTCAAAGATACTTTCGACAACAATTTCGCGTGTAATATGCACACAAGCACTGTTGAACTTTCGTTCAAGATCACTACTTTCAATGAGATGCTGAAATTAACTACAAAGTGTAAAACACTTGTAGTTTCACCCGAAGAGATTGCAGTTTCGCCGGATAAGATGTAGTTTCGCTAGGAATATCTGGAAG
This sequence comes from Flaveria trinervia, assembly GCA_025506515.1. NCBI lineage: Eukaryota > Viridiplantae > Streptophyta > Magnoliopsida > Asterales > Asteraceae > Flaveria > Flaveria trinervia. The sequence goes on along the minus strand of CM046449.1, from coordinate 22,552,196 downwards.
GCTTTTTTCAACACGAAATCAATCTAAAATCACCTAATCTCAAGGATTTGAGATTTGAGATTACAGAGCTTTCCCAACTAATAACAAGCAAACTCCAATCAATTTCCATATCAATAACACTCAAATTTGATCTGGAATTGATGAATATTGATATTGAACAAAAACAACAAAACCTCAATTTCTCTCTCTCTCTAAATTCTTTAGAATCTTCATGAATTTGATCTAAAGGGGCTCTATACAATTGTTAATCCAGATAATCACACTTGAATCAAATCATGAAATTATAATTAAATAGGATAACACAATCAAACCTGACTGGATAAGATTTGAGAATGATAATCTCAGTTGATGTGAATCAATAAGGACCGAATATAGTGATTGAGTCAAAGATTGAGAGGCGGAATCAGACAATCAATGAACATTGAATACACATGATACTCATAATATGTTTGTATATATTGAATACTTTGATTGATTGATTACAAGAACATTCAATGCAAACAGAACATTCTAGGAACTAAGAATCAAATCAAATTACAGACAAAAGTTACCCCATGTATGAGGTATACTATTCTATTTATAGGCAGACACGTTGCCATTACAAAAGACTAAACTACCCTTACTAAAGCTAGTCTAAGTCTTCATCAGCATTGGCTGTTTCATCCGCATTGACAAATGCGGATGAGTTGACTTCATCAGCATTTCTTCAACCGCATTGAAGTTTGGTCATCCGCATTGGTAAATGCGGATGAACAAAACACTTGTCCGCATTTCTTTGGTAATCCGCATTGGTCAATGCGGATGAACAAATGTATATCCGCATTTATTAACTTGTCATCCGCATTGACAAATGCGGATGACCAACACTTGTATTTTTCTTCTTATTCAGCAGATACTTGTCTTGATCCGCATTTGTTCTTGGACATGAGGGATTCCAGCAGAGCAACCATCCACCACTTGAATTGGCATGTATGATCCTTTCAGGGTCCAACAATACTCCCCCTAAGGATTATACAGCCTATGTACTTCAAGGATCAGAGGGTGGATTGGGTTGTGAAGATTCTGCTGGTTCTAGTGCTGTTGATGAAGGATCAGTGAATGAAGGGTCCAAGATTGCTTTGATCATGTTTGAGAACTCTTTAGCATCAGTCAATCTTTCCCTGTTGAGCACATGTATCTTCATTTGACTCATATCATGAATGGCATTGATTGGCATCTTCCTTAGTGAGATGGGCTCCCAAATTGATACAGTAGACAATCCATTTCTATGAATAAAGAGCACCATCCACATCAACTTCTAGTTTAACAATGTTGCCAAACTGCAATGGAGTCCTTTTCTTTTTCCTTATCTCCTTCTTTTTGTTGATTCTGTCATAAGCCAACTTCAGAAGTTTGATGCATTTGAGGAAGAAGTACATGTCAGTTTCCCCAAGTCTGTTTCTTATTTCTCTAAAGTGCCTTGTATAGATGTAGTGGATATATGATTCATCTAGCAATCTTACCTCATATCCACTAAACAATCTTATTTCAGATCCCTCTTTTCCTCCCCATTTTCTTTCAATCACTAATTCATAATATTTCTCATCATAATACACATTGGATATAGGCAGTGAGGAATGTGTACCAGCAATAATTTTTCTTTTTAGTGATTCTGTGGTTTGACTTTAAGTTCAGGAAAGATCACCTCTTCTACTGATTTCTTTTCCTTCTTGTCAAGAGGGTTTACAAAAGATCTGTCTTTTCTCATGCAAATGGTTTTCAGTGAATTGAAGTTGTTGGTTCTTTTGAACATTCTCAAAATATCTTCAAACTCATAACCTCTGAACATAGCTGTATGATTAATCAATTCCAATTGAGCTAGTTCTTTTAAGTCATGGATCTCCAGGGCACTTACTAGGGCTGAGTATTCAGTGAAAAATTGAACAAGCCCTGAGATCCTTTTCACCATAAACATGTTCCATGAACTATCATACTTCCAGGCGATTATTTTCTGATCAACTTTGCCTTTTGGAGTGGAGACACCTCTTATTAGCTCTGATGTGGTTAACCCTTCTTGTAAAGTAACTTGAGATGGTTCAGCAAACCATTCAGGGTATTTATGCAGAATAGGTGCCAGATAGTCTTGATCTTTTTGAGTGAGTTGCATGTCTTGAGCAGATACTCTTATTCTGGGCTCTTGACTGACAATCCTCCTCCATCTTTTTCATTCTTTCCTTCTTCTCATTGATTACTCTAAGTATAGCAGCCCTGAGAGAGTTTGTCTTCATATTAGCAAGTTTTCTCCTTGTAAATCCTTGGGAAGACAAATATTCTTTCATCTCCTTATCAGACATGCTATATGGATCATGAAGGGTAGTCTGTGAAGTTTCAGCAGGTTTGGATTTCAGGACAGACTTTGTCTTTGAAGGTTTGGGGGACAAGGATTTCTCATACTCTGTTTCAACCATAGGGTCAAGCAGCTTGTTTACTTTTTCTTCTTCTGCTATCATACCCTCATAAGTTAGCTTGAATACCTCATCAGGATCATAGCCGTGGTCAATAAGAAATAAAGCTTTTGACATCAAATCATCAGTTTTGGCTTTCTCAATCATATCATGCACATTTGATTTTTCTTTGACAGGGCTATCTTTGACAATTTGATCCTCATGAGTATATTCTTCTTCAATTTCTCCCTCTTCCAGATCAATACAATCAGTCATTGCTTTCAGTTGAGCTTCAGCCCTTTCATGCTCTTCAAGAAATTCAGCAATGGCTGCAAGACTGCGGGGATCATCCTTTTTAGTCTTTTTGATTGGTTCTTCTTCCACCATAGGTCTTTTACCCTTAGCTTTTTCAGCAAGATACTTTCTTTTTCGGGTGTAGGTTTGAATTGGAGTAGAAGAAGAGGTTTCTGGAATTTTAGTTTCATCAGGCACTCTTTCAGCCTCTTTGATTGTTTCATCCTTTTCATTTATTATTCTTTGATCCTCACAGATTTTTCTGATTAATTCTTTCTGATCATGAGACAGTGATACAGCAGGTACAATTTGTAAACTCAATTCCTTCTCTAACGGGACAGGATATTGAGGAATTTCAACTATAGTCTCAGATGAGCTTGTTTGATCATTTATGAAGTCCCAGATTTTGTCATCAATAATAAAGTCTTCTGATGAAAACATGTCAAGTGCCTTGATCATGTCATTGAATTCAGCCTCTTCTTTAGTACTGGGAGCTTCTGCTTCACCTGAGTAAATCACTAACTCCATGTTGGATCCTTCTTGTCTGGATCCCATATTTTCTTCTTCTTGATCAGCAGTACAAGTTTGCTCATTCACTCTCTCAGACTCTCTCCTTAGTTCAAGGATTAATTCAAGTTCAGCTATTCTTTGAATGAGAGCTTTATTCTGAGATTGTAGATTGCTGATTGTTTCATTCTGCTCCTCTATAATTTCTTCTTGTTCAGCCATGGCTACAGTCTGGATGGTTAAAGTGTCAACGTGACCACTTATTTCATCCTTGGACAGTTGAAGAGCAGCCTTTAAATTCTCAATCTCACCATCTTTCTTCTTCTTTTCAGTCTCATACTTTTCTTTTAAGGCTTTCAATTTTGCATCTTTTTCATCTAACTCCATCAATCTGTCTTGAATTATGCTAGCTCTTCTGTTGAGTATTTTCTCCAGTTTTCAATTCTTTTCAACAGTTGAGAAATCATCTCATCTTTTTCATCAGGTTTTAAGACATTTGATTCAGTACAGCTTTCTGAAGGAGTAGCTTCAGAAGTTGTTTTTCTTTTCTGATGATGATCCTCCTCATCTGAAGATGATTTGGATTTTCTTGAAGAACTAGTGGAGTCATCAAGGTTTATAGGTTCTGTGTTTGGTGGTGATGATTGAATTAGAGATGTATGAGGTGGTTGAATTGGAGATAAGAAAGGTGAGGTGATTGGTTCAGATATATGTACTGGTGATTTGAGTGGAGATTGGTGAGGTGTTGTAGTGGTGATTGGGGTGGTATATTTTGAGGTGAAGGCTGAGGTATAGGTTGTGGTGATGGAGGTGGAATGTGTAGGAGTATGATGTAGTGATGGTGAGGTGAGTGTTGTGGAGATGGTTGAGGTGAGTGTGTGGAGATGGTTGAGGTGAGTGTGTGGAGATGGTGAAGCAACCTGTTCTAGTTCAATCTGTTGAATCATCCAAGGAAGAAGTGGTGAATGAGCTCCACTGTAGAAGTTCCTAGGATCCCTTTTCTTTATGTACTTGTATGATTTTGCATCATAGTGGGGAATATCAAGTACTGGTCCCTGAATGACCACATTTGGGAATGCTTCATTGATTAGGCATTGGAGGAATCTTGGGTACATCAGAATTTATATCTCCTTCCTTCTTGGACATTGGATGTCATGCCATTGAAGACATAGGCAGACATGTTGAAGGGTTGGTTGGTGCAGAGAGCACATATTGCTGATGATGTTGTGATGGGAATATCATTCCATCCTGTTTTCCTTTTGGACAAACAGTGCTGATACAAATGAATCAGAAATCTCCATTGTAAATCTACCAAACCCTTGACTATCTGTTTAGCTTCAAATCCACCTTCATAACCAATTTCTGCAAAGAAAGAGGTTATGGTATCTTCTTCAAGTTCCAATGGTGCTTCAGCATCATCACCAACCTCAAGCATCTTCTAACACTTTCTTCAAGTAACAATCAGTGTATGCTCACTGTCAATTCTCCCCGTCAGTGATCTTATTCCATCATCCTCAACAACTTCAGCTGACTCCCAAAAGTTTCTGATGCAGCTTTCAAATATGGTGGGTCTTACTGTCATGGCATAAGCTACCCTTGTAGTAGAAATGAATCTGATCATGTCTCTCAATTCTTCTGCTTCTGGTACATCAGGGTTGAGAAAACAACTGACATTATGGAGCTTGCTCCATGAGAGATTTGCCATTATAATCTGCATTCAAGACATATGCATTAGAATCACTTTATTAATTAAACCAATGTTCATCACATTTTGACTTTCATAGGTCAAAATTAAAATCATATAAAACAGTACACCTGATTTTGACCTATTCGAATTTTGTGATTCATGATTATGTTGTTTTGTTATTTGTAAATATGAGCACCAACATTACTTAATCTTTAACATAGGTTAATCAGATTCATAGTTTTTGATTTCATAATTGTTCTGATTTTAGTCTCAACGGTTCAAAAGTGCACTTTAGCATTGAATACATGTTTGAAACTTGAAGATACACTTAAGAATGAGTCGAAATCCTTCCATGTTAATGAATATTTTTCTGATTTAGTGTGAACATTCCTTAACCTAGGTCACTAACATCATCTTACAAATGAATGTTCGACCTTTGTGATTTTTCACCTTTTCTCAGAATCCTTTTGGTTAAGAATCAATGCCCACGGTTTTGTTGAATCGATTGGGAAACTAGGTTTAAATGGTGAAGATGATGATGAACAGTATTTGTGTGCGCTCGTCTCACTATGAAGTCGCTCAAATTTGAAAAGTATTAAATGACTCTGTTGGTTTTCTTTAAATAGTCAGATAATAGAATTCACAAATTTTTACAAGTTTTGATTTCAAATGCGGTCACTACTGTAGCAAATGCGGAAGTGTAAATGTTGATATTTTTAGTCATCCGCATTTGTGTACTGTAGCAAATGCGGTAGAACACATTTTTGACCGATTCGCATTCACCTTTCATCCGCATTTGTGTACGTAGCAAATGCGGTAGAACCATTTTTGACTGACTGCATTCATCCTTTCATCCGCATTTGTGTACTGTAGAAATGCGTAAACAAAATGATGAGAGCATTCGCATTTGTGTACTGTAGCAAATGCGAAACTTTGAAAGTAATCAGCATTTGTACACTGTAGCAAATGCGGAAGTGAAACACTTGTATTTGTACATCCGCATTTGTACACTGTATCAAATGCGGAAGAGTTAAACAAATGCGGGAGAGTAAACCTTATCCGCATTAACAAATGCGGCTGAACACTTAGTAAAATTTTCATCCGCATTAACAAATGCGGTAGAATACTTTAGTTCCGCATAGGTTTAAACACTTCAAATTTTCTGAATTCTTGATGCACACCAATGCGGTAGAGTAAAATCATTGTCCGCATTAGGTTTAACTTTGAAATAAGTTGTTACTTGCATTGGTTATGTGTCTGGGTTACCTTCACCCTCATTAACCAATGCACTTACCTGCATTAACTTTTGGGATTAATCAAAATTTAATGAATCTTGATTTTGATGAACTTGTTATGAAGATATGGCTTATGAAGTATGTCTTGTGACATGGTTGACTGTTGAAGTTGTCAATTCTTGCTTGGATTGACTTGTATATCAGGAGTGATACAAGTTTCCCATTGTTTGACTGATCTTGGGCTTGAGGGGTTTCCAAGAATCTGCATCTGCATAAGCTGAGATACTATGGTATAACTTCTGCATTGACACAAACATTTTTCTCTTTGTTTTGATTTTAGGAAAGTAATTTAAGAAATTGTAAATCTATATATACTTGATCAAAAACTTTAAAGTACTCCCCCTAAAGTTTTGATCCATTTGTGGATGAAAACTTTAAGTATTAAAAAAACTTTTTGAATGTACTTATAATTTTGTTGTTGTTTTTTAATTAATTTTAATTGATGAGAGAATATCTTTTTTTGGGATCATATCAGTCTTGCATTACACAAGTGCATATTTTGTGATAAGATTGACATGTTTATGACATTATTGATTGAAGGTATGATTGTCCTCTTAAACTCATACCGGGTTGATATTTTGATGCCAGTGACATTTAGCATGTTTAGATTGATTTAGATATTCAATATGTACCTCACACACCATGCATGGAATGATCAACCATCCTTATGAATTGTATGGTAGAACTTTTTCACAACTTACAGGACGAGGTTACTTAAGTTATGAGATCTTATTTTCACTGATCCACATTGGGATTCTTTTACTTTGATCCTTATCATGATGATCCACATTGGGATTCTTTTCACTTCACTTTGGAAGGTGATCCATAAACGATTCTTTTGTTCATTCCTTTGGAATGTATTGCTTTTGTTGATTCATCCATTTGGATGTGTTCCTCATTGGGAATCTTTTGGATCATTACATCTGCACTTTGTGCATGATTCATCAGGTCTTTGCTCAGCAAAACAGAGATGAATCTGATGTTGGTGAAAGAGATTCATAAAGTATCATTCCCTGTGTGTGTTTGTTACTACACTTACATTCACTTGAATAAATTGATACATACCAATACTCTGTGATGAGTGTTTCACCATTGAATATATCTTTAGTTTATCACTGCATGTATCTTCTCTTCCAAGTTGAGCCTACCTACATATCAGGTAAGTCATGACAGTCTTTCAAATTTGGAAATAAAGCACAGTGAATGATATAATGACTGTAATTATATCATTTCCCATCTTTTCTTCATCAAAATTTCTTCTTTTTGGGATTTTTTTTGAATAATTTTTACATTGTTTTTGATGTTTTGATGGATTTTATTCAAGGTTAATCATACCAATTGATTGAACTAAGAATTCGAATCTACTCGGTTCAAATGCCTTAGTAAACAAATCAGCCAATTGATTTTCAGTTGGTACTTGAATCAATTTGATTAAACCCTTTTCAGCACAGTCTCTCAAAAAGTGATATCTAATTTCAATATGTTTCGTTTTTGAGTGCTGAACTGGATTATTTGTAATAAAGACAGCTGCAGTATTGTCAATATAAATTGGGGTATGCAAGAAGTTATAACCATAATCAAGCATCTGGTTTTGAATCCAGAGTACTTGAGAGCAACAAGCAGATGCTGCGATATACTCAGCTTCTGCTGTTGACACAGATACATTTGTTTGCTTCTTGCATTGCCATGAGACCAATCTGGGACCAAGAAATTGACAACCGCCAGACGTGGATTTTCTGTTGAAGTTGCATCCTCCGTAGTCACTGTCAGTGTAGGAATAGAGATTGAAGTCTCCTTCCTTTGGATACCATAATCCAAGAGCTGGTTTGCCCTTCAGATATCTGAATATTCGTTTGACAGCATTGACATGTGATTCCTTAGGATCAGCTTGATATCTGGCACACACACAAACTCCAAACATAATGTCGGGTCTACTAGCTGTAAGATACATGAGTGAGCCTATCATGGATCGATAGAGTGTCTGATCTACTGATTTTCCATCTGGATCGGGACCTATCTTCACTTTAGGATCTACAGGAGTTCTGATAGACTGACAATCAGCAAGGTGGAATTTCTTCAGCATTGTTTCTACGTATTTTGATTGATTGATAAAAATTCCATCTGCTGTTTGTAGAACTTGCACCCCTAAAAAGAAAGTGAGTTCTCCCATAGCACTCATCTGAAATTTTGAATGCATGAGATCTTCAAATTCTTTACAGAGTTGCCTGTTTGTAGAGCCAAATATGATGTCGTCCACATATATCTGTACTAGCAACATGTCTTTTCCTTTTCTCTTTCTGAAGAGAGTCTGATCAATTCTACCTCTTTCATATCCGTTGTTAAGTAGAAATGATGATAGAGTCTCGTACCACTTCCTGGGAGCTTGATGAAGACCATACAGAGCTTTGTCAAGCTTGTAAACTCTGTGAGGAAAATCAGGATCTTCAAATCCAGGTGGTTGACTCACATAGACCTCTTCAGTAATCTTTCCATACAGAAATGCACATTTCACATCCATTTGGTAAACAGTAAACTTCATGGATGCAGAATATGCTAGAAAGATTCTAATGGCTTCTAGCCGAGCTACAGGGGCAAATACTTCATCATAATCTATTCCTTCTTCTTGAGTGTACCCCTGAGCTACCAATCTTGCTTTATTTCTAATGACGATTCCCCTGTCATCAGTTTTATTTCTGTATAGCCATCTGGTACCAATAGGATATTGTCCTTCAGGAAGATCTACCAGTTGCCATACTTCTTGTTTCTTGAATTGTAGCAACTCTTCCTGCATTGCTTCAATCCAGCTGTTGTCTTGAAGTGCCTCTTTGATGTTTTTGGGTACTGTTTGACAAAGAAAGCATGAGAACAAACAGATGTTTGCAGTGCTTGACTTGCTTCTTGTCACTCTTTCATGAAGATCACCAATAATGGTTTCAACTGGATGATTCTTGTGTATTCTGGTGGGTGGAATTGAGTCACCAGTAATTGTTACATCAAGATTGGAGACATTCAGTTCATTATGGTCAGAGGCATCATCACTTTGAACTGTTGGAGAATTATGAAGGTTGTCAGACCCTGTCTCAGTGTCTGCTTCAGCATTAGCAGCACTTTCATTGTATCTATCATTTGATCTTCTTTCCACTTCAGCTGAAGGCAACGCTTGTTTTTCATTTCTAATTGCTATAGATTGATCTTCTGAATTAGATGGTAACAAGCTGGGTCCTCCTGCATTTGAAATGATTTGATTTGTGGTTGATTGTCTGATGGGGTCAGCTTGCAGAGGTACATCTTCATTTGGTTCTTCAGTGTGAGTAGGAGGAATTAATGGAAAGTCAATTCTCCTTTCTATGCTTGAAGATGAACTAGCTGAAAGTAGGTTACCTGCATCAGACAAATAAAATTGATCAAAAGATTTTGTAAAAGAGTCAATATCAAATAACCAATCGGGACCATTTGTAGATTTGGGAAATGAATGTTCCTTAAATTGAACATTAGTTGATTCATCAACAATGTTTAATCGAGGATTAAACACTCTGTAAGCCTTTGACACAGAAGAATAACCTACAAAGAATCCTTCATCAGACTTAGCTGAAAATTTTCCCAAATGGTCACGGGTATTTAATATTGAGACTGGACTACCAAATGACTTAAGAAATCCAATAAATGGTTTTCTTTGAAACAGCAGTTCATATGGAGTCATGTTTCTTTCTTTGACAATCATAGTTCGATTTTGTACAAAGCATGATGTGTTAACTGCCTCTGCCCAAAAGGTTATTGGCAATTTAGCATCAGCTAGCATAGTTCTTGCTGCTTCAATTAGTGTTCTATTTCTCCTTTCAGCTACCCCATTTTGTTGAGGAGTTCTAGCCGCACTAAATTGATGAGCTATGCCTTTAATTGTGCAAAATGAGCTCATGTCTTCATTTTTAAATTCTGTCCCATTATCACTTCTTATGCTTTTGACCTTATAGTCAAGTTGGTTCTCAATTTTAGTGATAAACTCTTTGATTATTGAGGATGCTTCATTTTTATGAAGTAGGAAGAAAACCATGTGAATCGTGAAAAGTCATCAATGATAACCAAACAACTGTTTCTTTCCCATACTCATGACATGTGTTGGGCCAAAGAGATCCATATGAAGTAGTTTCAATGGAGTATTGTTTGAGTTCACAAGTTTTAGTTTATGTGAAGATTTATGTTGTTTTCCTTTGAGGCATGCTGAACAGTGATCAATAAAATGAAATTCTTTTTGAGACAATCCAATGACATGGTTTCCTTTTACTAATCTGTTCATGTTTTTGAAATTTGTGTGCCCCAAACGTCGGTGCCAAAGCTATGATTCATCAAATGATGCTTTTGACAAGAGACATGTTTCTTCTGTTAGTGCACTAGAATTAAGGTTTAAGACATAAGTATTATTCTTTCTCGGAGTCTTTAATACAACCCATTCTTCAGGGATATGAAATCCTGACTTTAGAATATAACAGTGGGTGTCGGTAAAGTGAGTCGAATATCTCTTGTCGTAGATCTAAGACACGCTTAGAAGATTGAAATTGAGCTGTTCACAATAATTCACTTTATCAAAGCTGAGCATCCCGTTTGTCACAGATGTTCCTTTAATTTGCTTGAAATCATGAAGGAGGAACGATCTCTAGTCATGTGTCGGGAGCATCCACTGTCCACATACCATAGGCTATTAGACCTATATGGATGACCCTGCAAGCACAAAAGAACTAGTTAGAATATGGAACCCAAGCCACCACGGTCTTGGGTTTCCCGTTTCTATGCATAATGGTGACCTCTTGAAGTTTTCCTCTAACCTGTGACCTAATTAGAGGTGGTCTTTGAGATTTTCTGTGAGAATATGAATGAGCTATTTCATCACCATCATTTGAGAAATCAGAAAATTATGAAATCGTTGATCTCTGTTTTTTTTGAGAATTGACTTGTTTTTTATTATCAACTGTTGACTTTGAGTTGGAAAAATCAAATTTTGTTTGTTATTGATATATTGTTTCTTTGATTTTTACCTGAGTCTTTCATATTTTCATCCTTTGTTGGTTATACGTGTCTTGATTTGTTTATAAATGTGACTCTTAACAGTTGTTTTGTCAGATGATGTTGGTGAGATAGGCTTGTTTTGAGGAATTCTCACTCTCGATTGCTTGTAATAACAGTCATTTGTATTGTGATTGTTTAAGTCACAGACTGAACAATATTTGTTGAAATAACATGTTTTTGTTGAATGATTGTTCATGTCACAGATGGAGCAATATTGATTGAAAAAGCACTCCTCTGTTTTGTGGTTAAACATATCACATATGTCACAATACATATGCTTGTTAATTTTCTCAGATTTTACTGGTCTTGACTCAGTTGATTTCCCTTTTTCAACTTAGTATCATTCTTTTTGCTGGAAGAAGAATCAAATTCAGCCTTTTGTGCAGTTTGCTTTACTGCACTGAATTTGATTGTCTTTTGAGGCTGTTTTCGTTTCCTCATCCTTTTCTGTTGCTCTTTCTCAAACTGTTCAACATGATCTTTATTGCATATGTCAAATCCTACTCCATTTCTTGATTTTGATGTTTGAGGATCAGGTTGACTGTGTGATTTTGAACTCAGAGATTTTTGTGTTTTTCCTTTTAATGAACCTTCATCTGATATGCTTGAATTTTGATGAGTATTGATCTCATTATCAGAACTGCTTTCAGCAGAGGGTTTAATCTTTTGCACAAACTTCTTTTTTCCATTAGCTATAGCAGGTATGAATTTTATGAATGGAACAATAGCTTTAATGGGGCTGACTGGTTTGACAACACTTACTGTCTTGTCTGAACACTCTTTTATTTTTATTGGGTGACCTAACTTGATTTTATCCTCACTAGTTTCAATGTAAACACTTGGTTCATTTTGAGGATTTGTGATTTGTTTTACTATCGTGTGGGTTTTAATAGTGTTAGGTTCAGTTTGATTTTTGAGTGTGACAGATTCAGGCATGACAGTATAGTTGTCATTGTATGGTGGAGGACATGAATTATACCCAATCCCTGACATGTCCTTTGGATCCTTTTGAGAATCCAGCATCTCTTGCAGCTTTACTGAAGATTGTTGAAACTTTTCAAGTTTCATTTCAGTAAGGGCTTGGTCAGCTTTAGATTGAGCTAATTTTTCAGATAATAGCTCATTCTCAGCTGCAAGAGAATACTTCTCACCATGAAGTTTTTCTATGTCAGAGATGAGAGATTTAATTTTAATTTCAAAACTTTTTATTTCTCTCTTCATCATCTCTGACTTTACTTTCTCCTCTTTTATTTTCTCAGCCAATTTGTGGTTATGCTCTCTATAACCTTGAAGTTCATTTATGCACTTATCAGAACAAAGATTGGATTTTACCTCAGATGGCATGGGGGATGGTCCATCATTAATGTGTGCCATCAGTGCATGGTTCTGGAATTGTGGCTTGACCTCCTCAGCATACATGCTCCAGTCACACACTCCGTCTTGTCTGATCACACAAGTGCATTTGCTGAAGGTTGGTTGCTCCCAAAAGCTTGATTGGCCAGTTGAGGTTGAGCTTGAGAAGATTGCTGTTGTTGATGATGATATTGTTGCTGATGATTGAGGGAGGGAATGCTTGAAGACGGTTGATATGATGACTGACTCTGAGAATGTCGTGGAGTATTGTTGTTTCTTCTTGGAGCATTACATTCTCTAGAGAAGTGCCCGACCATTCCACAATTGAAGCATTTGACTTTGGATTTGTCGTATCCGAGCTTAGTATTTTCATTCAGGCTGAGTTTTTTGCCTTTCCTGAAAAACTTTTTAGCTCTCATGGCAATCATAGCCATTTGCCATTGTAAATCCATCTCTTCTACATCATCTGGATCCATTTCCTCCAGATCTTCTTGGATTAGATGTGCAGAAGTCAGTCTTCCTCCCAAATATGCCTCAAAACTTGCTACAAAGGCATTATATGTAGCCTTCTGTTCTTCTGTTTTTTGATCATCAGTAGGGTTGGTAGAGACAGAAGAGAATCCTGTTGATTGATTGGTTGATGTTGATGCTGATGCTGATGGTCTGTTAATTGAGTGTGCTGCAAAGAATCCAGTGGTTTTGTGTTGATCTCCAGATGACAGAAAGTCATCCTCTTCAGTGATGAAGGCATTCTCAACAGAATGAGTTTCAGATGGAAACTTATAAGCTTCAACAACTTTTGGTCCTCCAAGATTCCTGCTTCTTTCATCAAGTTCCAGTGCTTCAATTTTTGCAATCATTATGTCAAGAGTGGTACTCTCCAAATCAAGAGTATTTTTCAGCATTGTTACGTTTTGTTTCCAATGCTCTGGAAGACTATGTAACATTTTCTTGTTGAGGTCTTTTGATTTGTAAGTCACTCCCATTATCTCCAAATCATTTACTAACTGCACGAATCTGTGCAATTGTTTAGAAATTGATTCCCCTTTGAAATGATGGAAGGTTTCATACTGATTTATCAGTTTGTCTCGGTTGATTTCAGCAACCTCACTACTTCCTTCACACATAATTTGCAAAGCATCCCAAACTGCTTTTGCAGTTCCATACTTCTCCAGCCTTTTAAGCACATCCATCTTAAGTGCTTGAGTGAGGATGGAATATGCTTTAAGGTCAATCTTGATCTTCTTATAATCGTCATCATCTAGAGTAAGATCTTCAATGGGAATCCTGGTTGTTCTGTAGAGAGCTGCCTGATCAGCTGACAGTGTTATTGGGATGTGGGGACCTTTACATATCGAAATCCAGTAGTCAGGATCTACACCTGTAATATAATTCATAAATCTTATTTTCCATTGTTTGAACTCAGATTTATGTTTCAGCATGGTGGTTTGGGGTATGCCCAAGTTCTGAATAACTGTGAGAATCCATTTTATCAGTTGATTTTTAGTATGGATTAGTGAGTTTTAAGTCTATTCAGTGGGTTTAGTTCAAATAATCATTAAAAACGTCCAGTAGATTCAGATCTGATGACTATGATGTCTGTAATCAGGAGTGTCTTTGTATTGTTGTAGGTTGTCGGACTTGTAGTCTGTATGATGTTCTGTGTTCGACTGATTGGTTGAATGAGGGGCTGTTGATGAGTATTTCAGGTAGTATTCGGTGTGTAAACTGATTAGAGATGTATAAATACTCTGTTCAGCTACTCAATCACCAGATCTATCGGGTTCAGACCAGATCTGTGCAGATCTGAGTAAGAACTGAGAGCCGTGGCTCTGATACCAATTGACTGGATAAGATTTGAGAATGATAATCTCAGTTGATGTGAATCAATAAGGACCGAATATAGTGATTGAGTCAAAGATTGAGAGGCGGAATCAGACAATCAATGAACATTGAATACACATGATACATAAATATGTTTGTATATTGAATACTTTGATTGATTGATTACAAGAACATTCAATGCAAACAGAACATTCTAGGAAATAAAATCAAATCAAATTACAGACAAAAGTTACCCCATGTATGAGGTATACTATTCTATTTATAGGCAGACACGTTGCCATTACAAAAGACTAAACTACCCTTACTAAAGCTAGTCTAAGTCTTCATCAGCATTGGCTGTGATCATCCGCATTGACAAATGCGGATGAGTTGACTTCATCAGCATTTCTTCAACCGCATTGAAGTTTGGTCATCCGCATTGGTAAATGCGGATGAACAAAACACTTGTCCGCATTTCTTTGGTAATCCGCATTGGTCAATGCGGATGAACAAATGTATATCCCCATTTATTAACTTGTCATCCGCATTGACAAATGCGGATGACCAACACTTGTATTTTTCTTCTTATTCAGCAGATACTTGTCTTGATCCGCATTTGTTCTTGGACATGAGGGATTCTAGCAGAGCAACCATCCACCACTTGAATTGGCATGTATGATCCTTTCAGGGTCCAACAAAACCCTTTGATCTTCAATAATGTTGCTAATAATGTGTTTAAAGTAATCCTCAATCTATTGGTCATCCAATCATTCCCCTATTCTAATTACATATAGGCTATTATAGTCTAGACTAATATTCACTAAATGATTACCCCCTAGACTTAGCTATTATAGAAAATACATATAAGCATAAAAATGACTCAACAAAGTAAAATTATTTGTTCACAAAAATATATTTATTATCAATAAACTCCTAGTCATCAAACTTCAACGTCTCGTCTCGAACGGTTGGTTTGACTTTTGCGTTGACTTTGACTTTGACGTGACTATTATTGACTTGACATCTTGATAATATAAACTATCTTGTACAGCTTCATAAGAACAAAAAGAATCCCATTATAGATCACCTTCCAAAGTGAATGAAAAAAAATCCTAATATGGAGCAAATCATTAAAAAGATCAAGTAAAAGAATCCCAATGAGGATTAGCAAATGAGATTTCATACTTTAAGTAACCTTGTCAACTAAGTTGTGAAAAGTTCTACCACGCATTACATGAGGGTGGTTGATCATACCATGCCTTTGATTAGGGGGTACATGTTGAATACTCAGATTAGTCAAAACATGATAATATCACATGCATTATAATATTAAATAGGTATGAGTTTAAGAGGAAACATATCTTTAACATAAGATCGTAAACATGTCTATTTTACTAACAAAAGGTTGCACTTGGTAATGTAATGATATGATATGATCCAAAAAAAGTATACTTTCTCTTAATGTACACAAAATAAAACAAAATCATTACAAAAATATTTTATTTATAAAATATAAATCCTAAAGTTTCTATCTCTTTACGGATATAAACTTTAGGGGTAATTTAAAATTTTGATTAGTTTTAATTTAAAATTTTGATTACTTTTAATTTAAAATTTTAATGAGTTGTACAGGTATTTCCTTCTTTAAGATTATAAAAAAGGCATTGATTATGTTGGTGCAGAAGTTATACAATAGTATCTCAGCCTATGCAGATATCTAGAAGCTTAAAAGTCTAAGATCAGTCAAACTCTGGGAAACTTGTATCATATCTGATATACAAGGCAATCCAAGCAAGAATTGGCAATCCCAACTACGGTCAAAACTTCATAAGAAAAAGTCAAAAGCAAAGACAATTCTTCATAACAGTCAAAGAATTAGTAGAAAAAACTGAAATGATGAATAATGTGAAGAAACAATAATTTTGATCTAGTTCAAAAATTGATGCAGGTAAGTGCATTGATAATACGGGTGAAGGTAACCCAGGCATATAACCAATGCGGGTAATTGTTTTTAGGTCACTAAAAACAAAATGAAATCAATACGGACATGTTAACTCTACCGCATTTGTTTCAACAAAAAATGCACATGCAAACTTTGAAGTATGGAAAACTTATGGACAAAGTGTTCAACTGCATTCTTGATGAGGTTAAACTTTTATTCTGCCGCATTTCATTATGCAGATAAGTTTATTCATCCGGAGTTCCTAAATGTGGATGACATCAATACTACAACTTTGTTATTTGTATCAAAAATGAATAAACAATGTGCTCAATCTCTTCCATCATGATGATGTTTGAAAGTCAAGAAATGCGATCAAACTCATAGTTCTATCACATTTGTTGAAGTAAATGTGAAAGGAATTTATTCTATCGCATTTGCTAAAATGTATAAATGTTAATTAACTTTGTTCTATCGCATTTGATATAGTGTACAAATGCTGACTAACTTGCTCTATCGCATTTACTACAGTGAATAAATGCTTAATAACATTTGTCCAATCGCATTTGCTACAGTGAACAAATGCTGTTAAGTTTTGATACTTCCGCATTTGTAACAGTAAACAAATGTTGATGAAAAATTCCAAATTTCATTTGCTACGGAGAAAATAAAAAGCAACCACATTTGTTCTGAAACTTGTAAAGTTTGTAAAAAACATTAAATTGACTATTAAACCCACTTCTAAAGGTCATTTAATACTTTTCAAAATTGAGAGACTTAAAGTGCGACAAGCGTTCATCACTGTTCTTCAACCATCATTATCACCATTATCATAACCTATGTTTCTAAGAATTCACTCACCATTATCACTCCTCATTTTTGATTCTCAACAATCATAGTATCAAAATAAGGTGATTATCAGTGATTTTCTTCACCTAAACCGTCGGACACATGAGTAAATTAGAACACTAGGTCAAGAAAGAAACATCAAAATTAACATCAATGTAAGGATTGATTAAGATTTTCGACTGTATTGAACTTGGTACCTATGAAGATAACAACAAGCAAGTGATTTTCATAAACCTAGTTCATGAACACCCCCGAATTCAATTTAAACAAAAGAAGAAAAGGAAATAGAAAAGAAGAGATAATGAGCACAAGTGGAGGGAGATAAAGTGTACAAAGTACATAACCTTATTATTTTAAGGTTTAAAGGGGCATGGTCGCCCATTTCTTCTTCATCTTCTTCATTCGGTTGAAAGGAAGAAAGAAGAGAGAAAGCCCCGGTTCTAGAGAGAGAAAGAGGAAGAAGCAGCTGAAAAGGTAAGTCTTCTCTTATATGAGCTCGGTTTCAGCTGGGTTTCGAGTTCTTGACCGAAGTTCTTGGTGTTTAGTGTTTGTTTTCGGCATTCAAGAGCTGAATCGAAGGTGGGTCTCGAACTGGAAGTGTGCTGCTCAAATGCTACTCAAGGTGAGTTTCTAGAACACGTCTTTTTACTGAATTTCAATGTTTTTGGGGCTATATGCATACGAAGGAAATATTTTGAAAGTAACTGTGGGTCTATAGCCTTATGTTCGAATATGATGTATGTATGTATGTTTTAGAGTTGATTATGGGTTACCGTTGATGTTTAGCAGATTTAGGTGCCCCTGGTATGTTAGATCTATGCTTGGGTAGTGACAGAATGATAATCAAGTGATGTTGGTAGCATAGAAAATATTTCAGAAGGTTCTGATGCACCTAAACAGTGGCCCATACGCCTAACATGTTGGCCATGCGTCTAAGTGTTGGCCATACGCCCAAGGGTGGTTCATGCACCTAAACAGTGGCCCATGCGCCCAGCATGTTGGCTAGACGCCTAAGTGTTGGCCATGCGCCCAAGGGTGGGCCATACGCCTAAATAGTTCCTGTGCGCCCAAGAGTTGAAACAGCTAAGTGTTGATGCGCCTAAATAGGTGCCATGCGCCTGCATAGTGGCAAAGCGCCTAAACAGGGCAGAAGCGCCTATACAGGGCAGCAGCACCTAAATAGTGCCCATGCGCCCGACTGTTTTACACTTAGAAATTTTATGCTCATGCGCCTAGAATGTCTCATGCGCCCAATTTGGACTTAGGGTTTTCTAAGTGGTTTTTAGGGTAATATAAGGAGATAGGCATGCTTATGATGTGATGGCCTATGCTTGTTGTGTGCGTGATGATGCCTGTATGGTGATGGTGTATGTTTATGATTATGTGTATGTTCGTTATTATGTATGTATGTCTTCCCTTGGCTTGTGTTGAATGTAATGAATAATGAAAGTATTATGTAACGTAAAGTGTGTTAGGATCAGTGATCTAAGTTTGATTAATTAGAGAGTATTGCAGCGGAATTCGAACAACAAATTAAACAATTCACAAGAACACAATTGATATTCAATGTAACAGTAAATGGTTATAGAAAAAGAGAATTCTACAAAAGAGACATTTCATTCATATTCTTTCGTGGTGGCTTCATGTAACACTTTACAATTAGGTCAACATTCCTATATAGGATATGTGACGTCTGCTGATGATGTCACTGATAGTGACATCTAATAGAATTATTCAAACTACTGAAACTATGCAAACTACTGAGAAAGTTCTCAACTACTGATTACATCTTAGAGAATGCTAAGTACAAGAAACATAAAACTACTGAAAACTGAAAAAACTACTGAAAAGTAAATTACAAGTACTAAAAGGAAACCCTCACAACTACTGAAGTTGATAACTTCAGCTGTTGTGACAACTACTGATCACTTTGGTCTTCAGACTTTGTTCTTCAGACTTTGTTCTTCAGACTTTTACTTTCAGACTTTGTCTTCAGCTGATAGCTTCAGACTTTGTCTTTAGTACTTTACTTTCAAACTTTATCTTTAGCTGATAGCTTCAGACTTTGTCTTCAGTACTTTACTTTCAGACTTTGTCTTCAGTAGTAGTCTTTAGTTCTTGTGTTCAGACTTTGTCTTCAGACCTTGTAATCAGCTGATGTCTTCAGCTGTTGTGATCTTCTTCAGCAGTTGTAATGTCTGTGGGACTTAGAGGTTTTTCTGATCAGGCTCATTGGTTCTTTTGGTCCAACAAACGCCCCCTGAACCAATGCAGCCAAAACCTCTAAACTTATTGATGATCCCACTTATTCTTGGCAGAAACACCCTCTTGATCAGCTTCAGAGGTAATCAGTTAAGCATAGGCGGGAAAAGGTTTCTAATCTTTTGATTGGCTAAGTATGGAAGGGAACTCTGTTTTGGGGAAACTGAACACAGAGTCTTATCCAACCATGAAACCTATTCCCATGAATGAGTCTATAAGACTCACTAGCATAGGCCTCAAGGAGAACAACTTGTTCCTCCTTGGTGAGTTCTTCTGCTTCTCCCTCAAAGAAGAACTCTGGGCCATAATACTCAGACAGGTATCTCACTGTCTTTCCATTTTTCAACTCCACAGTTGTTATCTCTCTGTAAGCAAATTCATCAGGGTGAGAGCCTTCAAGCAACAACTGGAGTTCACTTTCTGAAGATCTTCAAGTCTTTTGTATAACAACCCTTCTTGATCATTTTGTTCTCAAGAATAGATTGAGGGGTTGTCTTGGATTTGTGAGCTCTCTTGAATTCTTCAATGATTTCCAGGGTGAGACTACCATGGCCAATGTAATTGCAGCATTCAAGGTCTTCTTCACTTGGCCATGATATCTACTTGGTATATTCTTATGAATTCTAGAACTTACCCTGGGGTCTGGCCAGATCCGCACTCTTTCTTTTTGATGTTGAAAAGTATGTCTAAGAGTGTACAGCCTCAGAGCCTGTTCTTCATTTCTTGAATGGATGAGGACTGAGGAAATCCTTATCAACCATCTTGAGAAACTTCTCATCGTGTTGTTTCTGTGTTCTGCTTCTTCAATCTTTACCTTCACCATCTGCATTTGCAAGTCAGGAGTAATCACTTGTTGACTTCTGTGCTCAGGTGATTTGAGTTTGAGAACAGCAGAGATTGACAGACTATCATCATCATCATCCTCTTCTTCATCTTCTTCTACCCTCAACACCCTTCTCCTCCTTCTGGGTGCATCACTGGGTAAGGTTTGAGGTGGTTTTTGGGGTAAAGGGATTGGTTTGTGGGTTGAGTTGTGGGTGGCTTTTGTTTAGGGATAGATTTGGGAGATTTTAAGATAAGGGTTGTGTTTGAGTGGGAGTGTGAGAAGACTGACTTAGCATTTTGGTGGTGAGTTTGGCTTTAGAGAGCTTTGCCATTTCAGTTCTCTTCCCTGCACCTGCTTCATCCAGTGCTTCAATTATCAACCCTTTATTATAGCCTCTAGCAGAGCAGATTTTCTTGGTTATCTCCAAGATACTGTCTCTGGACCAGGCCTTTATCTCTATCAATGATCTTCCAAGGTATTTGGCAATGAATCTGATCATTATCTCCAATCTTTCCTTTCCAACACACTATAACCGGCCCATCTAGCTTGAATCTCTTCTATTTCCAGCCTTCTGATCTCAGTGTCTAGTGTGGCTGTGTCATGACCTTGTCGAAAGAGCTGATCTATAATTTATCCATGGATCTGCTGTGAGCTTCATCAGCATCTTTGACAAGATCTTCTAAGGATTTATCTTCATCAGCTTTGGACTCAGCACTTTTCTTTCTTTTATATGTGATCAGCTGTTCTGAGATCAGTTCTTTCTCCACCTCCTTCTCTTTTGCAGGTTCTTTCTCATCATCAACTCTTTTTCTTTCTTTTCTTTCACTGCCTTAGACTTGGAAGTCTCCCCCTTTTTGGTTGCATTGGGATCAGGGGCTTGAAAGGCAGAAAGAGATTTGTGAACAGCATCATCAATGAGGTTTTGTAGATGTGAGGATATCCTCTCATCAATGGCTTTATGCACTATGTCAGTGATGATGGGAGTGATGAGAGGTAAGGAGTTTTGAAAGATAGCAACCATCTGCTCAGAGGGGTTCTGTCCCTGAGAGGTGGTGCCAAAAGTAGTGGCTGGTGGCTCAGTTAAGTGTGTAGGCTTAGTGTTGGGTAACCTTCAATGGAAGGTGCCATCTGTGGGTTTGTGAGGTAGATGGACTTTGATCCTGAGACATTTTGGCTAGCAACTCTTTGAGTCTGCTCACCTCAGTCTCTAGGATGGTATTATGGGCTAATACATAGAAAAAGCCCAGGTCATCATCAGTCTGTGCTGAATCACCTGACCTCCTGATTGAATCAGGATGTACATGCTCTGAGTGTAGATCAGTAGAAGCATGTGCCCTTTGTTCTTGGTACTGGGGACTTCCTGCCTCAGGACTATGTCCTTCATTGGCAGTTGCCTCTGGTAAGGTCTTATGGATGTTACCAACTTCATCCTGATCATTTGCTGAATCAGTAGAAGTGGCAGCCTTACCAGAAGTTCTAATCTCCTTTTCTACACTTGGAGATTGAACATTGTAACCCCTGTGTTGTGGGTTATCAGAAGCATTTTGGTCCTCCCCCTCAATGGTGAGGTATCCCAGTGGTAAGTGGTTTTGGGGAGGGGGTGAGGAATGCAACTGACTCAGCACTTTAGCAACTATCAGTGTTGGGCTTTGAGGGGCGGTTGCATGTGGAGATTGGTCTGAAGCAGAATGCACCCGGGGTGAGAGGTGCTCTTCAATGGTAACCCTCTCAATTAAGATAGGTTCCAGAAATATGGGATCCCCAATTGTGGTTGCAACAGGATCCTGTTGAGAGGATACCTGTGCGGCTTCAGCAGGTTGAGTCTTGGACATAACTGGGGGTTATAACCAGTATGTATTCCTGTGTTTGTGGTACAGGGGCATCCTCAGGGGACTCATCTCCCTGAGTAGCCTTTTTGGGCTTTTTGGATTTGGGTTTGGTGGGGACTTTGGATCTGGAAGTGGAGGCTGTGGGTTCCCTCTGCTTGGGTTTAGCATCCGGGCAGCCCCTTTAAGAGTAGGGTCTGAGTTATGTCGGAGTATACCTCAGCTAAAACAGCTGGAGCAGGGACTCCAAGACCAACAAGGCCATCAGATTGTAATTGATTCAAAATTATGGCCATCAGAAACCTGGGATAAAGTATCCATCGCCACAGGTTTCTGAGCCAGATCCTTTAGTTCCATGAACACTATCTCAGAAAAAATTAGATTTTGGCGTTCAAGGATAGAATACAATACCTGTTGCCATCGGAAGACATCTGATCCCAAGAAGATGTCTTTGATGCAAGGCAGACATTCACCATATGAAAGATAAGTTGTTAGCATCATGGAAGTGCTTTTTAAGTATGGTTGTAGCACTTAAGTCGCCTTCATACCCGTTATGGATAAAGACATATCAGTGGTGCCTTTCGGGTATTCTTTAGGATAGGTGCCATCATGCAAATTTAGGGTTTTGCGAATGATGTCGGGGGTGATGAGCACCTGTTCTGGTTCACCAACGACTGGAGAGTGATTTGTCTATCATTCTCACCAGTTATTACAGAGACGTTGGTCCAGAACTGGATAAGGAGTCAGGATATATGGTAGGATTCAGAAGAAAGGCTGTTCTGTATGGGGAATCCACCATAAGATCGATGGCAGTGTCAAACTTGTTCCAGAAGGCCGATTTCGAAAGGTAGGCAACACAGTTGTGTCGGGGTTTGAGTTTCATGGTCGCCATTGTTGAGAGAGAAAGGTTTGAAAACGGCTAATGAAACATTGGCTATAAGTGCAGGTATTTATAGGTTAAGAAAAGGCTGAAAAGAAACGACTGAAAGTGTTGGTGTTGGCATCAGTTGTTATGAAAACAACTGAAGACTTGGTTTTAACTATCAGACGTTTGAAAACAACTGAAGACTTGGTTTTAGTCATCAGTAGTTGTGAAACTACTGAAAACCTTGGTTTTGTCTTCAGCTGTTGTAAACAACTGAGGACTTGGTATTAGTCATCAGTAGTTGTGAAACTACTGAAGACATGGTTTTGTCATCAGCTGTTTAGAGTGAAACAGCAGTTTGTGGAAACGACTGAAGTGAAAATCTCATCAGTAGTTTTCGTCAATTCTTAGCTTTTCAGCTGTTTCATACTGTCCTCAACACTTACTCATCAGACTTTTTAGCTGATTTCAGTTGTTTCATAGGACATAGTACTTCTGTTTTTACTGACATTAGGAGTTATAACTACATCAGTAGTTGTAACTGCATCAGTTCTTTTAACAGAATTGTACATATTTGTGACATGTTTACTAATGATCATCAGTACTTGTTTACTGAGATCATAGTAGTTATCACTTATTCTAGCTGCAGCATACCAAGCCTTAACACAAGGTTTTGGAAAGTTGAACTATCCAAAGGCTTAGTAAATATATCTGCAAGCTCATCAGCACTAGGCACAAACTTTGGATCAATCAGACCTTTTTCAAAACAATCCCTAATAAAATGGTGTCTGATCTCTATATGTTTGGTCCTAGAGTGCTGGACTGGATTCTTGACAATGCACAGAGCTGAAGCACTATCCATTAATAATGGAGTCTTAGTCTCTGTAATGCCATAATCCAATAATTGGTTCTGAAGCCAGAGTACCTGAGATGTACAACTTGCAGCAGCAATGTACTCTGCTTCAGCAGTGGATGTAGCAACAGATGTTGTTTCTTACTCTGCCAAGAAATCAAACAGTTGCCTAGGAATTGACATCCACCAGAAGTTGACTTTCTGGTTAACTTACACCCTGCATAGTCACTATCAGAAAAAGCAACTAATTTTCATGAGTGTCCAGTGGAATACCAAAGACCTAGAGATTGTGTACCTTGCAGATATCTAAAATTCTCTTGACTGCAATCAAATGAGATTCTTTAGGAGCAGCCTGAAATCTAGCACAAACACAAGTTGCAAACATGATATCTGGTCTAGAAGCTGTTAAGTACATCAAGGACCAATCATACATCTGTAAAGTGTTTCATCAACAGCTTTACCTTTCTGATCTGCATCCAGTTGTGTGGTGTTGCACATGGGAGTAGAACAGGGCTACAATTTGTAAATCAAACTTATTCAAAAGATCTTTTGTATATTTTGACTGATGAATGAAGGTTCCATCAGCCTTTTGTTTGATTTGCAAGCCTAGAAAGAACTGTAATTCTCCCATTGCACTCATTTCAAACTTTTGTTTCATTAGACTTGTAAAATCATCACACAACTGGGGATCAGAGGATGCAAAAATATATCATCAACATAAATTTGAACAAGTAGCTTATGCTGATCCACCTTCTTAATAAACAAAGTTTTATCTATGGAGCCTCTAGTGAAATTATTTTTAAGAAGAAAATTTGAAAGTGTTTCATACCAGGCTCTAGGAGCTTGCTTTAACCCATAAAGAGCCTTATCAAGTTTATACACCCAATCAGGATGTTTATTGTCCTCAAAACCTGGTGGTTGACACACATAAACCTCTTCTTTTATTTTACCATATAAAAATGCACTTTTGACATCCATTTGAAAAACTTTAAGATTGTGGAATGCAGCATAGGCTAAGAACAATCTAATTGCCTCTAGTCTGGCTACAGGGGCAAAGGTTTCATCATAATCAATACCTTCTTCTTGTGAAAACCCTTGTACAACCAGTCTAGCCTTGTTCTTGACAATAAGCCCATTTTCATCAGTTTTATTCCTAACACCCATTTAGTGCCTATTGCACACTTACCTGGGGGTAGAGGAACCAGTTCCCACACTTGCTGCTTTTGAACTGAAGTAGCTCAAGCTGCATGGCTTCAACCCATCCATTGTCTCTCAAAGCAACATGATAGTTCTTTAGCTCTAGCTGACTGATGAAGAGAGCATAGAAGCAGAAGTTAGACAATTGACTTCTGGTTGAGACACCAGCATTGATATCACCAATGATTTGAGACATGGGGTGATTCTTCAGCTCTTGGTATACTATAAGATCAGTGCAAGTGTTTGTAGCCGGTTCAGCAGCAACAGATGTTGATCCAGATTCTTGAAACCAAGTATAGATGGCAAGTCAAATGATGTAGAGGAGTCAGAAATCTCATCAGCATTTGTTGTGGATGGAGCTACAGAAGCTACAGGAACATCAAGTTTAGCAGACTCAGGCAGTTGGTCACTAAACTTGAAAAGGTGAGTACTGATATCATCATCATCTTCAGTACCACCAGGTGGAAGACTTGCTGCAGAAGATGATTTATCCACATGATCTGCAACAGCTGGAGATTGATAAGGAACATATTGCAGTATGTCCAGATCAAACAACTCCACAGGGTTTTGTGGAATTTTATCCTTAGGAGATTCATTGAATTTCACATGCAAGGTTTCTTCAACTAACTTTGTTCTGCAGTTGAAGACCCTGTAAGCCTTGCATGTGGATGAATAACCTACAAAATACCCTGCATCCACCTTAGGATCAAATTTGTGGAGTTGATCCTTTGTGTTAGAATGAAACAAGGACACCCAAAGGTTTGAAGAATGAAATTAGAGGAGCCAAATGATGTAGAACTTCATATGGAGTCTTCATCAACCTCTGATTTACTAATACTCTATTCTGCACATAGCAAGCTGTGTTAACAGCTTCAGCCCAAAAGGTCAATGGCAAACCAGAGTCAGCCAACATAGACCTTGCAGCTTCAATTAGGGTCCTGTTCTTTCTCTCCACTACTCCATTTTGTTCTGGAGTCCTTGGGATGCTAAACTGCCTCTTGATTCCTTTTGATAGATAAAAATCATCAAGTGTATGGTTTCTGAATTCAGTTCCATTATCACTCCTTATACACTTGACTGATAGGGAATACTGCTTCTCAACATACAACACAAAGTTTATAATCGTCTGAGCAACCTCATCCTTTGAATGCAAGAAGAAAGTCCATACAAATCTGGAGTAATCATCCACAATTACCAGACAGTATTTCTTCTTTGCCATGCTCATCACTCTCACAGGACCAAATAGATCCATGTGCAGTAACTGCAAGCAGGCAGTGGACTTAGGTTCTTCAATAGGAGGGAATGAGACTTTGTGTTGTTTTCCTTTCAAACAAGCAGTGCAGGTTTCATCACAGTGGAACTCCTTTATTGGTAGACCTCTCACTAAACTATTGTGGATCAGCTGATTCATGTTTTTGAGATTAACATGACCCAGCCTTCTATGCCACAGTTTAGATTCCTGAGGAGAGGCTTTGGAGAACAGGCAAGGATGACCCTTCAAATCAATCTTCTTTGACAATCCAAGGCATACACTCTTCCAATCCTGTTGGCCTTCAGGAGAGTATGTTCATCCAATACCTTGTCAATCAGCCTCAGAACTTGGGAAGACAGAATCCTGCAGTTCTGGCTTGTGAAAAGTGCAACATGCCCTTTATCACACATCTGACTGACACTCAGCAGATTATACTTGAGATTCTCCACATGGTTAACATCATCAAACCTGATTTGTCCATTAGACACATATCCTTTCCCGATGATGTAACCCTTGGCATCATTACCAAATGAAACAAATCCCTTCTTTCCTTGAGAGTAGTCATTAAGAAGAGAACTGCTCCCAGTCATATGCATAGATCCTCCACTGTCTACATACCAGATGCTCCTTTGGCATGCTGAAGAACCCTGCATTCATCATAAAGAACTAGTTAGGTTTTGAGACCCAAACTTTTTGGTTTTGGGTCTTTTCATCAACAGATTTAACCATAACTTGTTTCTTATGATTAACAGCTGATGAAGAAGGAGATGGTGCTGAAATGGATTCCTTGGATTTGGGCTTGGAATGCCTTTTCAGTGGTTTGATCACAGGTGCATCTAGTTGGTTAACTCTCCCCAACAAATGTTGAACCATCATAACAAGTTGTGTCTGATTTGTAGCTAAAGCTTTCAGCTCTTGTGACATATCAGTACTTGTTTTGATGAGTTCCTGTGACCACCATTTCCTCCTTAAAATTCACAGACTTAGTCTGATGTTTATCATGAGGAGCACTATCAGCTGTTTTATGATAAACCCTATCCTTCTTTTTGGATTTGGATGAAGGCTTGGGTTTATCACATTGGGATGACTGTGGTACAAACTTGGTCTCAAACTCATTTTCATTTCATCCATCTGGATTTAATGAGCTTATCTCTGTTGAGTTTGGAACCCTTTCTGTACCAACATTCATCAGAAAGATGATTGAATTTACCCATATATTCACATGGCTTATTCTTCATCTTGAATTGATCAACTGCTGATGTGGAAACTACTGAAGGTGTGCTCTTAGTACTTTCCTCCTTTCAGTACTTTTGTTTAGTACTGAAGGATCTGTAACAACTGAAGACTTGTTCTTCAGCTGTTCTCTATCAGCAGTTGTTAATCCTTTTATTTCAGCTGATTTGAAATGCTTTTCAGATGTTGTGACTTGCCCTTCAGTACTTGAGGTACTTTGAGGGACAACATCTGAAGTACTCAGCTTCATGTGCTTATCAGTAGTTAACCCATCAGCCAATTGATTTGATGAGGTATCAACACTGATTTCATCTTGTGATTTTGGGTGATCACTTGAGGATGATGCACATGATGATGTGGTTTGGAAATTACTTTCACCTTCAGATTTTACTATTGGTTTTGGAGTAAAGTAAAATCGTAGGGTGCAATGTGTTGTAACCTATTCCAAACTTCACATTCGAAGCAGATTGCTTGCTGAGCAGCATTTCAAATCCCTTGCAGGATGATACCCAGCGGTCACACTCAACTTGGGTAACTGCAAGTTTTTCTTTGAGATCTCTATGGTTCTCAAGAATGACCTCTAGCTTAGCCTTTTCATCATTTAATTGGCATTTAAGCTTATAAATCTCATCATCTTTATCCTTAAGGACAGACTCATATTCAGCTTTTCTTTTGGAAAGGGTTTGCTCAAGCTCTAGATTTTGATTTATTAAAGCTACATTTGCCTCTCTAATAGAGATAAATGCAGCTATGCAAGATTCAGAACATAGCTTGGCCTTAGCCTCAAGGATACCTGGGTTACCTGTGATGAAGATGCATTGGAGCATGAACTATCAGTAGATTCCAGGGCCATGAGAGCTAGATTCCCAAAGGATGTTCACCACCATGTTGACCATCACCAGCAAATAATTGCTCATTACCAGAGAGATCATCTGGTAAACTACTCCAGTCAACAATACCAGGGGTGAATATTCTGTGATGAGGTTGTGATGAGATGGTAGAGGCTCAGGTAGGGCTTGAGGTTGTTGTGCTAGGAACTTGAACCGATTTGGGTGTGGCATGTAATAGCAGGGATATGGATATGACATTGGACCCTGAGGGACAAAATATGCGAGGAGATATAGGTTGTGAATGATGACCAGAACTAGCAGGATGTTGCCCTGTTTTGTGGACTATGCTTGGAAAAGTCATAAGGGTGCAGAGGAGTTAGATCCAGATGATCTACACTCTCTTGCAAAGTGTCCAAGCCTGTGGCATTTGTGACACCTCAACTTACTCTTGTCAAAACCAACTTTGGTTTTGCCAGAGAGTCCTGGAAATTCCTACCGTCTCTTGTAGAACTTTTGAGATCTGATATTATCAAGGCCATTTGGCTCAGAATATCCATCTCTTCTAAGTCATCATCAGCAATACCCTTTAAATCATCCATAATGAAACACAAATTGTCACTATTACAGCCTGACTGACTGTCAACACTAACAAATGCATGATCTGAACGTTTGAGGAGAAATCTATATGCTCATCATAATTGCTTTCTGATGCAGCATATTCTGACTCATGACCACCAGGCAGTGTTCCCTGGTACAAAGTCATCAGTGAGCTTTCCTGATGATGCCAGTTTCCTTTTCTGCTCTATCTCTCTTTCAAATGTAAGCAGTTTCCCATGGAGTTGGGTGAGAGATAGTATCCAGATTTGCACTGGAGCGTAGGACAATGGTATAGTGTCCCCTCTCAGGCAGTGATCTGAGGAATCTGTTGTTCATCTACTATTAGTTCTCATGTTTGACCATTTTCAGCTCAGAGATCAAACAGGAAAAACGCTCAAACTGTTGAGTCAGTGACTCACCCTTCTCTAGGGAATGTCTCATATTGTTGGGCAAGGATTCTCTCTGTTTGCTAAGACCTCATCGTTCCACCAAATTGTTCCTTCAATGCATTCTAGAGGTCATGAGCAGTTTCATGATGCATAAGCCCAGAATAGATTTCATTCGGTAGTGCCATGGCCAGAATTCCATGCGCTTTAGCATCAATCTCAACTAGT
Organism: Flaveria trinervia; assembly: GCA_025506515.1. Lineage (NCBI taxonomy): Eukaryota > Viridiplantae > Streptophyta > Magnoliopsida > Asterales > Asteraceae > Flaveria > Flaveria trinervia. The sequence continues at coordinate 22,522,609 of CM046449.1, read as the reverse complement.
TTTCGATCCTCATCTGAGTATTGTTCCTTCTTCTTCGGAACCATTTCGTTGGTTTCAGATTGTTCACCATAGGCTTGTGTGGACCATGTACCACAGATGTCCAACAACCTGAACTGTTAACAGACAGGTGATGAAGCATTCTTCGTTGCCATATGTTATGCTCAGTCCTAACCAGCATCGGAGGCTTGTTGAGGAACCGGTATTGTGAGGGTCATTAGAAGGAGTATCATTCTCATATTCAACCAAATTCAATTAAGTTTTAACTGATTTAGTGCAAAACACAACAAACTCAATATGAATCCAAGAGAAAACTCAAAGCATAAACGAAAGCAGCAGAAATTCATGATCTATAACCAATTCCTGCAAATATGCTAATTCAATCAAACTTAGATATCGAATAGCAGTTTCAATGATCAATTGTTAGATCGATCAATGATTAACCTTGCTCTGATACCATTTATTAGGATTAGTGATCTAAGTTTGATTATTAGAGAGTATTGCAGCGGAATTCGAACACGAATTAAACAATTCACAAGAACACAATTGCTATTCAATGTAACAGTAATGGTTATAGAAAAAGAGAATTCTGCAAAAGAGATATTTCATTCATATGCTTTCGTGGTGGCTTCATGTCACACTTTACAATTAGGTCAACATTCCTTATATAGGATATGTGACGTCTGCTGATGTCACTTGATAGTGACATCAACAGAATTATTCAAACTACTGAAACTATGCAAACTACTGAGAAAGTTCTCAACTACTGATTACATCTCAGAGAATGCTAAGAACAAGAACATAAAACTACTGAAACTAAAAACTACTGAAAAGTAAATTACAAGTACTAAAGGAAACCATCACAACTACTGAAGTTGATAACTTCAGCTGTTGTGACAACTACTGAAGTTGATAACTTCAGCTGTTGTGACAACCACTGAAGTTGATCACTTCAACTGTTTTGACAACTACTAATCACTTTGGTCTTCAGTCTTTGTTCTTCAGACTTGTTCTTCAAACTTTTACTTTCAGACTTTTACTTTCAGACTTTGTCTTTAGCTGATAGCTTCAGACTTTGTCTTTAATACTTTACTTTCAGACTTTGTCTTCAGCTGATAGCTTCAGACTTGTCTTCAGTACTTTACTTTCAGACTTGGTCTTCAGTAGTAGTCTTCAGTTCTTGTCTTCAGACTTTGTCTTCAGACCTTGTAATCAGCTGATGTCTTCAGCTGTTGTGATCTTCTTCAGCAGTTGTAATGTCTGTGGGACTTAGAGGTTTTTCTGATCAGGCTCATTGGTTCTTTTGGTCCAACAAAGTGGAAGATAATGAAAAGAGGAATGTAACGAATGAATGACAACGTGAGAGGCTTGCAAGCGAAGTGTAGTGAAGTGCACAGATCTAAATGCCTTAAGCTTTACCGCGTGAGGTTCAGCTAATCCTAAAGTGTGCATGCAAGGGTTCTAGTCTTTGTGGCTGACCTTCGGTGTAGTACCCATGTTGATGGGGGTGAGGTACCCATTTTGATGGGGGTGTAGTATGTACCCAATTTGATGGGGGTGTAGTATGTACCCAATTGATGGGGTGTAGTACCTATGTTGATGGGGGTGATGTACCCATTTCTATGGGGTGTAGTTACCCATAATGTTGGGGGTGAAATATATGATGGTTACCCGAGTTACGCATAAAGCCATGCATATGTAAGAGGTGAGCAACCTTGTTGTTGCAACAGACTCGGATAGCATGCAATCATTGAGATTGCGTATGAGGTGAGCGATTCTATGTCGCAACAGATTCGATAGAGGTCCTTCTCGCGTACCCCGACGTAGTATGAGTCTTCGGACATGAGTCTGGAGTATTGCATGAGACGAGATAATGAGATGAGCGACCTGGTGTTGCACACACTCGGATAGAGTTCAATCCCTGTGACTGAATCGAATGGTATCTTTGTCGCGTATCCCGGTGCTGTGTTAGTCTTCGGACGTGAGATGGGGGTTTGTGTACAGGCCCCGGCACAGCATCAGCTTTCGAGCATGAGTCGGGGATATTGCATGAGACAAGATTCGAGTAATGAGGAGTAATGAACGAAAGATAATGGTGGAAAGAATGAACATTTGAAAGGAACGTTAATGAATTATCATAGTAATGTACGATACAGACCTGGTCATTCGATCTCAGTAATCGTGGCTGAGTGCCATGAAGAGGGTAAAGTCTGACCGGACCTTGAGAGTGAAGTGAAAGATAATGAAATGCGTTGAATGAACGAAGTTAATGAATGTAATGATGAAGATAATAACTATATTATCTATGTGTACGTATGATGTATGATCGCGAACGAATGTAAAGTATAGTATGATTTTGAAGTATAGTAAAGAACGGTTTTAACGAAAGAAAAGTATGTTTTATTATAAAACTAGAAATCACTCAACGTCGCTGACTTTTGTATGCATGATAGTTGGCAGGTATTTGTAGATGCTGAGGAGTTCAGGCATGGATGCATAAGCCACTGGGAGCATTATAAGGCTGGCATCCGTATTGTGATATGTCTTTGTATTTTGAGATGAAAACAAATGTTGTAAATGAATGAAATGATATGTTTTTAATTATTAATGAAAGTTTTAAATTCTGCTACAAAATAAATTTACGTTTTAAAATGTTTTATGTGCAATGAATGACCAACTGTGAGGTGCTCGGGAACGGAGCCTTAAAGTTGGTATCAGAGCCAAAGTTTAAGTGAAATGGGTAAATTTTCAAAATAAACCTTAACTTAAACTGAGAATGGGATTAAAAGTAAAGGGATGCCAGTCCTAGTAGCTACGTGCCTGCAGGTAAAGAATTTATGTAAACATATAAAGTAAGTTAATGTTAACCAGTGTTATGTGCGCAAGTTATGTGGCTAGTGTGCTTTTGTGTAGATTTAGATACTGATATGGTCAGGATAGGAATGCTTGGGATATGAAAAGTAAAGTAAGTGGCTAATCACAACTGGCCATTGTAATTAAGGACTTACTATACTTGACATAAACTGAGTTCTTACCTTGAATGACTGTGTTGGTGTCTGAATCTTATAGTGTGTTAACGGATGGCTGGGCAGAAATCTTCCAAGACTCCTAGAGGTAGAGGCCATTCATGTGTGACTAGGAGTAGTGCTAAGGCTCTTGAGATGACCCATGAGAACCTTGAGGTTCATAGCCAGAGCGAAGAGAATGTGAATGCTAGTTTGAATGCCTCAGCTAGGGAGGCGATTGTTGATGAAGTACATCAGGTCATGCAGATAGTCCTACCGTCTGTAGTGACCGAAGTGATTAAAGTTGTTAGAGAAGGAGAAAGGAGGGAGAGGAATAGGTCCTCGGGAAGGAGAGAGCAACCGGAGGCCGAGATGGTTATCCTTACTGACGAGGAAGAGGAGGAAGAAGAGCCTGTGCCTGAGCCAACACGAGGCTTTAATTATGGGGCATTCCAAAGATGCAAGCCCCCTACCTTTGATGGTAATGGCATTGCTACTGTTGCTCACCGATAGGTGAGGGAGATGGAGGTTGTCCTTGAGATCAGCGAGTGCCAGAGGACCAGAAGGTGAAGTTTGCCACTCACTCTTGTATGGACTCAACTTTGTGTTGGTGGGACAATATTGTCCAGGTTGAGGGAAGCAGGGCTATCGGAAGGATGAGATGGTCAGAGTTGAAAAGGCTGGTGATTAAGGGGTTCTATCCTCACCGTCAGATGGATAAAGTTAAGAGGGAGTTCCTGCAGCTGGAGGCGGGAACGATGACACATCAACAATATACCATCAAATTCAACGAGATGGCACGTTTGGTGTCAGAAGGTGACACTGTTTCACGAAAGATCAAGAGGTATATTCAGGGCTTGCCGACGGACATCCGTAGGCACATGATCGCTGCCCGACCAAGCATGTTTTGGTCGGCGGTTAATTTGGCGGGGAGATTGTATGATGAAAGATTTGTATGGTGACTGAAGGTAGCGAGAAAGGAGAGGGTGATCAAGAATGGAACAGGAAGCAATTGGGACATGGCGGAGCCACTCGAAGTGACAAAGGTGCACGAGTGGATGATCAGCATGTGGTCATAACTGATGCGGGGTCGAAAAGGTGTGACAAGTGTGGACATAGGCACCCCGGGGAATGTAGATTGGAGAGCAATGTCTGTTTCCGTTGTGGAAGGACCAGACATGTGGCGAAGAACTACGGTATGGGGAGGTGTTATTCTTGTTGGGAGGAAGGTCACATGAGTAGGGATTGCAAGAAGTCGAGGGTGGAAGGTTCGAGAGTGAAGAAAATCGGAGGAAGCTAGGACGGACCCTGATGTTGTGTCAGGTACGTTTCTAGTAAACAAAACTTTAGCCTCAGTGTTATTTGATTCTGGTGCTAGTGAAAAGTTTTCTCTCAGCTGCTTACTGTGCTAAGTTGCCTGTTGGTAGTAAGAATATAGATACGCCCTTCGATGTAGAATTGCCATTAGTAAGTCTACCAGGTTAGCTAATGCCCTGGAGGATTGCATGATAGAATTGAGAGAGAACGCTTGTTCCTGCTAGACTATTCAAGATAGGCGTAGGTGGATAGATGTACATCTTCGGGTGAGTTGATCAGTAATCTACGACTCGAACCCCAAGTGTTGCAAGGAGATGGATTGATCAACCATGCTTAACTAGAGTTCGGTGACGACCTACGACAATGAATTATGATGAAGGCTTCGACCAAGAAAGCGGATTGCTTGATTTGGAATCGAGTAAAGCTAATACTAAAGTGTAGAGGGTCATTCCCAGTTGTTGCTCAGGTAGGAGAAGTGACACATCGATTGGAGCTACCCGATGAGTTAAGTGGAATTCACCGGATGTTCCATGCATCTTGTCTAAGGAAGAGCTCAACCGATGAGGATATGATCATGCTACTAGAGAACACTGAGATGGAAAAAGTACCCAACCACAAGAAGTAACTAGTGGCCATTATTAATGAGAAGAAGAGAATAGGCTAAGGAGGATGATGGTTTCACTTGTGCGGGTGCAGTGAAGCCTAAAGAGATCTAAGTTTAAGTGCAAGATCAAGGAAGTGAGTGATGACAGTGTTACCTATAAATGTTCGAGAAGCGACAGGTTTCGAGGACGAAACCTCTTTAAGGGGGGTAGACTTGTAACATCTCGAATTTCTATTTAAACGAAAGGGAAAGAAAAGTAAATAAAGAAGAGATAATGAGCACAAGTGGAGGGGAATAAAGTATACAAAGTACAAAACCTTATTATTTTAAGGTTTAAAGGGGCATGGTCGCCCATTTCTTCTTCATCTTCTTCATTCGGCTGAAAGGAAGAAAGAAGAGAGAGAGGGAGCCCCAGTTCAAGAGAGAGAAAGAGGAAGAAGCAGCTGCAAAGGTAAGTCTTCTCTTATATGAGCTCAGTTTCAGCTAGATTTTGAGTTCTTGACCGAAGTTCTTGGTGTTTAGTGTTTGTTTTCGGGATTCAAGAGATGAATCGAAGGTGGGTCTCGACCTGGAAGTGTGCTTCTTAAAGGCTACTCAAGGTGAGTTTCTAGAACCCCACTTTAATTGAATTTCAACATTTTTGGGACTATTATGCATACAAAGTAAACATTTTGAAAGTAACCGTGGGTCTATAGCCTTATGTTCGAATATGATGTATGCATGTATGTTTTAGAGTTGATTATGGGTTAGTGTTGATGTTTAGCAGATTTAGGTGCCCCTGGTATGTTAGATCTGTGCTTGGGTAGTGATAGAATGAAAATCGGGACATGTTGGTTGCATAGAAAATATTTCAGAAGGTTCTGATGCACCTAAACAATGGCCCATGCACCCAGCATGTTGGCCATGCGTCTAAGTGTTGGCCATGCGCCCAAGAGTGGGTCATGCGCCTAAACAATGGCCCATGCGCCAAGCATGTTGGCCAGACGCCTAAGTGTTGTCCATGCGCCTAAGGGTGGGCCATGAGCCTAAATAGTGCCCGTGCGCCCAAGAGTTGAAACAGCTAAGTGTTGATGCACCTAAACAGGTGCCATGCACCTGCATACTGGCAAAGCACATAAACAGGGCAGAAGCGCCTAAACATGGCAGAAATGCCTAAATAGTGCCCATGCGCCCAGACTGTTTTACACTTAGAAATTTTATGCTCATGCGCCTAGAATGTCTCATGCGCCAGTTTGGACTTAGGGTTTTCTAAGTGGTTTTTAAGGGGTAATATCAGGAGATAGGCCTGGTTATGATGTGATGGCCTATGCTTGTTGTGTGCATGATGATGCCTGTATGGTGATGGTGTATGTTTATGATTATGTGTATGTTGTTATTATGTATGTATGTCTTCCCTTGGCTTTGGGTTGAACGTTAATGAATGTAATGAAAGTATTATGTAATGTAAAGTGGAAGATAATGAAAAGAGGAATGTAATGAATGAATGCATGCATTAATGAATGAATGAGAACGTGAGAAGCTTGCAAGCGAAGTGTAGTGAAGTGCATGGCTCTAAATGCTTTAATTTTTACCGCGTGAGGTTCAACTAATCCTAAAGTGTGCACGCAAGGGTTCCAGTCTTTGTGCCTGACATTCGGTGTAGTACCCATGTTGATAAGGGTGATGTACCCGTTTTGATGGGGGTATAGTACCCATGTTGATGGGGGTGATGTACCCATTTCGATGGGGGTGTAGTACCTATGTTGATGGGGGTGATGCACCCATTTCAATGGGGGGTAGTTACCCATAATGTTGGGGGTGAAATATATGATGGTTACCCGAGTTACGCATAACTTCAGGGGTGTGGCATAAAGCCAAGCATATGTAAGAGGTGAGCAACCCTGTTGTTGCAACAAACTCGGATAGCGTGCAATCGTTGAGATTTCCTATGAGGTGAGCAACTCTGTGTCGCAACAGACTCGTTTGAGGTCCTTGTCACGTACTCTGGCACAGTATCAGTATTCCGACATGAGTCGGGAGTATTGCATGAGACGAGATAATAAGGTGAGCGACCTGGTGTTGCAACAGACTCGGATAGAGTTCAATCCCTGTGATTGACTCGAATGGGATCTTTGTCGTGTATCCCGGTGCTGTGTTAGTCTTCGGACGTGAGACAGGGGTTTGTGTATAGGCCCCGGCACAGCATCAGCTTTCGAGCATGAGTCGGGGATATTGCATGAGACAAGATTCGAGTAATGAACGAAAGATAATGATGGAAAGAATGAACGTATGAAAAGAACGTTAATGAATTATCATAGTAATGTACGATACAGACCCTGGTCTTTCGACCTCAGTAATCGTGGCTGAGTGACGCGAAGAGGGTAAAGTCTGACCGGACCTTGAGAGTGAAGTGAAAGATAATGAAATGCGTTGAATGAACGAAGTTAATAAACGTAATGATGAAGATAATAACTATATTATCTATGTGTACGTATGATGTATGATCGCGAACGAATGTAAAGTATAGTATGATTTTGAAGTATAGCAAAGAACGGTTTTAATGAAAGAAAAGTATGTTTTATTATAAAACTAGAACTCACTAAACGTCACTGACTTTTGTATGCATGATAGTTGGCAGGTATTTGTAGATGCTGATGAGTTGCTCATGGATGCATAAGCCACTGGGAGCATTATGAGGCTTGCATCCGTATTTTGATATGTGTTTGTATTTTGAGATGAAAACAAATGTTGTAAATGAATGAAATGATATGTTTTTAATTATTAATGAAAGTTTTAAATTCCGCTGCAAAATAAATGTAGGTTTTAAAATGTTTTATGTGCAATGAATGACCAACTGTGAGGTGCCCAGGAACGGGGCCTTACAGTTCGTTGCATGAACAGCGTAGAAAAATGAAAATTTGGAATCAAAAGTTGATTCCATGACTTAAAAGATGTTAAAATCAGAAAATATCATCACTACAAACATGAAAAACACAATAAAAGTGGTCATTCATCACAAAATCAAGTTAGGTCTAATCCCTATGGAACAGTACCTATGAACACTCAATTTTGACTAACAAAAGTAAAACTGAGTATATTTCTCTTGATTTATGCGTCGCAATCTGATAATTACTATTCAATGTTCTAATTCATATGCCTCTAATGCAGGGCACAATGGCTAATCTCACATGGAGCAAGCTCGATAATGTCAATGGTTATCTTGACCCTGATGTACCCGAGGCTGAAGGACTCACAGATATGATCAGATTCATCTCCACCACTAGAGTTGCACATCCTATTACTGTTAGACCTATCATCTATGAGAACTTCATAGCGTCTTTCTGGAGTACTAAAGAGAAGACTTTATTTGGAAGAATTACTGCTGATCATACTATAGCCATCACTGAACAGATTATGACCTTCCTTGCCAACATTGGGTATGAAGGAGGTTATGAAGGAAAAAAGATTGTCAAAGGGTTGGTTGATATACAATGGAGGTTTTTGATTCACTTATACCAATATTGTTTATCAAAGAGGAAGACTAGATGGAATGATATCCTAGTAACCACCTCATCTGCTATATGTGCCTTGTGTACAAATAGACCATTTAACATGTCTGCTTATGTATTCAGTGGTCTAGTTTTAAATATTCAAGAAGGAAGAAGGCATATGTTCTTGATGTATCCAAGGTTTCTACAATGCTTGTTTAATGAGGGATTTCCAGAGATAGTACCTGAAGGACCAATGATGGACATTCCTCACTACAATCCAAAGTCCTACAAGTACATAAAGAAGAGAGATCCTAGGAACTTTTACAGTGGAACTTTCTTCCATCTGTTTCCTTGGATGTTACAATAGATTAATCCAAAAGAAAACTTATAAGAACAAGAAAAAGAAGTTCCTGTTGATGAGTGTGTACAAGAACAATAAGCTGCTCCTAATCAACACCGTGTTAATAAGCATGCTAGCACATCTGAAGAAGGACTAAGGATAGTGTCACCACATATGGATGTAGGTGGTGATATTCACCCTGGGCTTCTGTTCAAGCAGTTGAGATTGCATCATCTTTCATGCCAACACCTATCACATCACCCCATAGATCACCAATCCCATCTTCACATACACAACCCATTATTTCTCCACATATTTCACCTATACACTCACCTCATGTTTCACCTATTCATCATACCCATACATCTCCTATTCCATCATCCATTTCCACTACCGAGCTTGTTTTGTTTGGTGACTCTGCCAGCTTTTAGAGGAGTCTAAATCATCTTTTGATGATGAGGATCATTAATTAAGAATGCTTGTGAGACAATTCACTTCAGAGGCAATTCCCCTTGAAAGTTTTGTTGAATCAGAGGTGAACAAACCTGATGAGAAAGATGAGATGATCTCTGAGCTTCTGAATAGCAAAGATGGAAAAGCTTCTGCATAGAAGATCTGGTTTTATCAAGGCCAGACTTCTGGAGTGGGTTGATAAGGAGAAAGAGTTGAAAGAACTCAAAGAAAAGTATGAAGCTGAAAAGACTGAAAAAAGGTAATGAGATCAAATAATTAAATGCTACTCTTTAACATTCTAGGGATGAAGTCAGTGGTCATTTGCACACTTTGACTATCCAAACTATCTATCAATGGGCAAAGACACGAGAGCCTTCTATCTCTTCCAGTCTTATAAAAGAAAGAAAGCATGATGAACAGGCTTGAGTGTCGATAGGTGACTTTAAGGTAGGCGGGACCCAGATGGAATGGTAACCAACTCCCCCTTAGTTACTTTCCTTAATTGCCCTTTTCGGAATCGGATTCCATCCGGTAGCAGGGAACCCAACGATGAGAACTTCTTTTTAAGATTAGGTATAGGATCATATGGAAAGGAGACTTTTTCACTCAAAGCAAAGGGAGTGTGAATGAGCTAAAATGGCCTCCATCACTGCAGGTCCTTTATTTAGGAATGCTAAATCTGAATTGATTTACAAACCATTATCCCACGAAATATTTTTCCTCACAACCTTACTCTCTTATCCTATTAAAATTCCAAAAACATCTTACAATTCGTAAATCATACCTCTATTTAAATCATACCTCTATTCAAAATTCCAAAAACATCTTACATTCGTAAATCATGAGCTGGAGAATTACACCAGGTCTACAAAATATCAATTTGTTATTTTTAAGTGGTCAACATAGAGCTCATTACTATTTTTGGGTTCCAGAAAGCGACGAAGGAATTTTACGTGTTAGACGAGGTGATAAAGATTTTTAGGATTACATTGATGAAGTACCTATCCTTGAAAATATTATGAGATATAAGGTTAGCTGGTTTTGCGGGTGTAATCAAGTGTGGTTATCGCAAACTTGATTGTGCTCTTATCCCAGATTTGGTGGAGAGATGGAGACCACAAACACACACATTTGATTTACCGGTGGAGAAACCACAGTAACCCTTCAAGATGTACACGTTTTATGGCGTTTGTCGGTTGAAGGTGATGTTGTTTCTAGCACTGAGTATGTTATGAGTACATTTGAAATTATAATGAGGTTTGAGTATTTAACTAGTTTTACACTCGCTACAAGCACTGTAAGTGCTTATAAGTTAAACCTAAGGTTTATTTTAAATGAAATAATAAAACCATTGTCCGATAATACCATTGATTTTTAGTGCATCCAAGGAGCTAGATTAATTTTAGTTTTTATGATTGGTGCCACTTTATTTCCTGATACTTCTAGCAACTGGGTGCACATAAATTACTTAAGTCATATTGAAAACTTAAATAACTGTGGTAGACTAGTTGGGGAAGTGAAGTTTTAGCCTTTTTGTATAGGCAGTTATGTAAGGCAACGAATGTCACAAATCAAGACATTGGTGGACCTTTATTCTTGTTGCATTTATGGGCATGGGAAAGATTACCTTCTATCTGTCCCCAGAATACAAGATCTTTTTATTTCAGATTAACATATGGTACACGGTATGTTAAAAAAAATATATGTATGGACTATTTTTCTGTAATCTTAGATTTTTCTAGTTAACCTGGTATATTTGAAAACTTCATTACAGATGGAATGGTGAACTTAGTTATGTAAAGACCACTCTGCACTGTTTGAGTGCGTATCAAACTCATCTGCATTCATTAAGCGAGGTCACGGTATTAATGTTAATCTGATATTATTGTGTATATATAAACATTGTGGAATCATATTAATTCATATTTTATATCACTTTAATTAGAGGCCTTATTATAATATTATCCACCTTCTACCTGATATTTGCACAAGTGGACATCAAAGCTGGAGAAGTGAAACATACCTTATATCTTGGGAAGTTGTTGAGCCTCACATTCCAAGTAGGGTTTTAAGACAGTTTCGAATGTTTCAACCAATCACTACAAGTGTGTTACTAACCCGGGAGCAACACACAAATCTACATTCGACTCCTCGTAAAGGTGGTAGAAATAAAAACTGGTTACAACATCATAATATCTGTTGGTCCATTTAATCGTATTACGATGCAAATGAGATGAAGAATCGTTCAATATCAAACACACAAGCTAAACAAGATGAACAAAGAAGATTGAACAAAATAACAACTCATTCAATATAAGACAATGAAGATCATAACATTCAATAACATCAAAGCACAATGATATTTATGTGTAATAACTGCTTAGAAATGGTAACTTGCAACAAGGATTAACGATTAGGGTTTGCAAGCTTACTCACAATAAGAATGATCCAAATCTATATATAGCAGTCTTAGTTTCGCAGACAGTTTCACTGTCAGTGAAACTGTTCTGCCAAACTGTAGTTTCGCCCGGCAGAAATAGTAGTTTTGCCAAGTGAACTAATCAACTGACTGTGAACGAAACTATAGTTTCACTCACAGTTTCACTAGACTGCAAAACAACATAAATCAAATTACATACAAAAGGAAACTAACAAAAGACCTATTACAATCAAAAGTAAACATTCTAAACTAAGGTGAGTCCAACCTATACATGATCTTCAATACTCTCCCTAGGTTGGAACTCACCACCTTCACTCGTCTTCATGTATCTTATCAGGTCCAGTATCATCCGTTGCCTTTGAGTTGTCTTCATCACCTCACGCAACATCTTCTTAGTGGCTTCAGCAAATGATTCTCCATGGTCTCTTCCTGCTTCATGAGCCCTTTCTGGATGAGCACTAGCTTATCGAAACTGTCTTGTTAGATCTTGTATATCCATGTCCAGATCATCTTGAGCCCTTACTCGCTCAGCAAGCCTTTTCACTTCAGCTCTCACTCCTCTAATATGTTTTCCACAGTCATAAACAGACTTGCCTCTTTCCTTGTCTCTTCTCCCGCCCCAACCTTGATATGGTTCTCACATAAAACCAACAACTCTTCATCACAGAAACTAAAGAGCTCCATAGGATCAAATACCTTGAATTCTTTGCCATTCTTAATTCTTATCACAACATACCCCGTGTTTTTATCATAAAACAATTTCTCAAAGTTCAATAACTATTGGGGAAGGGATTTGCTAACCGGACTCTATTCACAGTCTTCGGAGGCTTTACCCTCAGAACTATTCTTCCTTTGCTTGTTTCCCAATCTTTGTCTCTCTTTGATCGTTTCCTCTCAGTCTTCATGTATCCAAAAGATTCAAAGTTTTCATTCAGGCCATTCTTAATCTCTTTCTCCAAAACTGAAGCTCGTTCACTCATATTTGCATTTAGTAATGGCAGAGCCGCCAACCGCCTCAGGTCCCATTTAGGAAAGGTCTTGAAGGCCTTCCTCTTATGCATGTAGCTAATTCCACCCCTCTCTCTCTTATCATGACATCTTGAGGCCGGGGTTATAACACCAACTGATAATCCTCTTATCAGCATGCTTCTACTCAACCCTTCCATGTGTTGGAAAAGGGGAGTTGATTCTTCTGGCTCCTTCTCTTTAACAAACCATTTAGCTTTATCCATCTCAAAAACATCTTCATCTATCTCTCCCTTTTTGGCCACATATATCAATGGTCTCTCATCCACTTCATAGGATTCTGGCTCAGAATCATAGTCCACTAGTTATTTCATCGTCCTCTTCTTCATCAAGTAGTCCCTTTCCTTTCTCAGCATCTCTATCAACCGACTTCTCCTGCACCACCTCTTCTCCAACCAGATCTTTTTCCACATCAAATCCTATTTTTAAACCCAACCTCCTGAATTTCCTCCTCATTTTCCCTACCTTCATTTTCATGTCTTATTTTAGAACCTTCAGCACCAGCAGTTGCTGCGCCAGATGTGCCCTCTCCTACCCTGGAGGAAGTACCCACGTTCAAGAACGGGTATTTAGAAGTATCAGTTAAATCCTCTAACTCAGATTGAATTAGTTGATTGGGCAGGACGACAACAGCTTTCAATTGACCAATCTCTTTAAATAACTTCTTCAGCAAAAAATTTTGATCTACAAGCATCTTTTTCATTCCCTCTATCACCTCATTTTTTTTCCTTTCCCGCATCTCTTGATTAGTAAGTTTGGTCTTTATCATGCTCAATTCATTTTCTAGTGAATTGTTAAGTTTACGAGTCATATCCACATCTAAGCTTCCTTTGTCTTCCCTTCCTGGTGTTTCAGAGAATGCCTGATGTCTCTGTTTAGTTCTCCTTTCTGATTCTCCAATATCAGCCTTCTTCTTTCATCTTCTCTCCTTTTCAACCCTTATTTCTTTAGCCCTTTCATTCAATTCTTATTCAAAATCATAATCTTTCTCTTTGGCATATCTCTTTTACTTCTTAGCAGCATCAAATTGTTGTGCTCAAGTTTCTTCTACTCGCTTATTCTCAGACTCGTCCACCCTTCTAATATAGTTCCATCTCTCGGGTGGGTACATGTTTTCCAAAAGATGGGTGATCTTCCCACTAAAGTCATGTCGGATAGCACAACAGTCTGCAAAAATACGTGGGTTCATCTGCACTAACCTTTTCACCTCCCTGTGTCCTGGCACATTTGGAATTAAGTCATCAAAGATCATCTGAAGAAATCTAGGATACAGAAGCCACTTATTCTTCTTCAGTACCATCACATTCTCAGCCATACAAGCGAATATTAGTCCAGCTATGTTTGCCTTTTCCCTCTGCAACATAACACCATAGCTTTTGCCCAGTCTATGTTCGGCCCATCTGATCCACCTTTACGGTGATCTAAACACATAATAAAAACATGAGCAATGAATCTCCATTCCTTTGAGAGAAAGGACTTCTTGATCTCTTTTCGGGAACCAAAAGCTAGCCCCTCATACCCCATGCTCCTAAATGCTGTGAACACCTAGAATCAGACATAGTAACCTCTTCGCCAGAATCCCCTCTAGCCTTAGAATCCTTGAAACTGTCTCAGCAGTGATAGTCACCTCATTCTCTAAGACTTTGGCATATATCCTTTGGTGTTCCCTCTCGTATCATACTCAGTAGATCTCCAAAAGTCTCTGATGTGTAGATCATATATGGTAGTAGAATGAGAGATAGCGTAAGCGATAGGGGATCTCTGCAGCCACTGGATACAGCCTCTAAACCTGCAGCTTTAGGGTGTGTATCATCCAGAATGGTGGTGATGTTGTTTTTCTCATCAAACTTTAGATTAACTATTTAAACCTGAGATACAAATAAAATGAATTAATAAAAATATAAAGTAATAATAATAATAATATAAAAAAACAATAAAAATCGAGAAAAATCAAAATATAAATTAAATTTGCTAGCCGAAACCATAGTTTCGCAGGATGAGTTTTAATTTCGGCAAGCGAAAGTATAGTTTCGCCAGCAAGATCACACCAGTTTCGCCCAAACAGAAAGGTAGATCCGACAAACCAAAACAATAGTTTCGGCATAGCGACACTGAAAATATCCAGCGAAACTGTTAAGTTCGCTGGACAGCATAACCTTATAGTTTTGCTGAGAATTCTTAAACTTTCATTCAGTTTCGTTGGACTATCGGTAGTTTCGCCGGAAGAACAACGAAGGTACGGAAGAGTCTCGATCAAATATACCCACAATGTGACATTATTAACAAGATTAAATGAAGGTCTAGCGTTCAAGACTCACTTGCGAACAGGAAACAACAAACAATCATTATCAAAAACTCAGAATCACAAAATCGCATAAAAAGGTCACGGAACATCCCTAAGGAACAAAACAGGTCAATTGTGCGAAAGTGAGAAATTAATTTCGCAAAATGACTTAAATAGCATATAGTTTAGCAGTTAGCGAAACCATAGTTTCGTCCGACGAATCTATAGTTTCGCCAAGCGAAGCTACAATTTCGTCAAATGAAACTCATATCAAAAAAGACATCACAGAGGATGGAAAGCTGAGCGAAATTGCAATTTCGTCTAGCGAAACAAATAGCGAAAGTATAGTTTCGCTAATAATTTAATTAATTACTTTTTTATGACAATAATAACTTAGATCTAAATCAATCAAAGATCACATCCTCAAGATATAAATTAGCACAAAGATGACTTTACTCATCGACTAGCAATGAGATCATACCGATAACTGAATCTGATCACAGACTTTAAAGGAACTGTTAAAATTCCAAACATATCAATAATGATTGCTGATTATTTGTCCACTTAAACCTGACTTATCTTTTCAACAAACAACAGATGATTCGTTAAGGTTCGATTAGATGCTTTAGAATGTTAGGACCCCACAATCATTTGGCAAAAACCCTCACCCAACCTTAGGATTTCTTGAATTTTGAAACGATTTTCAAAACAAGGCTTTTACATATCTATGTAAGTAATTATCAACAGAATTTTCATTCTGTGATGAATTCATTGTTTAGATGATTTAATATAACTTAGATCAAAATGGTGAGTGCTCCAGGTCTATACTCACGTATAACAAAGGAGATGACCATTTAAACGTGTGCCGATTAGAGCTCCAGGTCAATACTCCGTATAGCAGAGGAGATCATCACTCCAGGTCAGTACTACCGTACAGCAGAGGAGATAAGCGCAAGTACAAGACACAAAAATACACCAGACATGATCAGAGATAGACTGAAAATATTTGTATCATGGTGTGTGAAAGATCAATTCTCAATCCAATTTTTGTCAGGACTCAGTTTTCGTGCAGGCCCTAATGATTGGGTAAATCTAGACATCCTTAAGCATATATTTAATTTAAATAAACATGTTGCTGTCTACTTTATTCATCAGGCTGAGTCTATCAAGCATATCATTTAAAGAATCTATTTAATTTTCATTTATATGTAATTTAAATAAGATGTAAATCTGAGAACAGCATCAGTTCTGTCATTTCTCTTTATAAATGCCAGTCATGCACAAACGAGCATATCCAAAGAATATACAATCAGTTCTCGTCATTTCAAATTTAGCTCCCAATTTAGTTTTATGTAAATTATATACACTCCCCCAAAATTTTATTTTAGAAAAACCCTTTTATTATTATTTTCTTAACTAAAAGGAAAGAGGTATAAAAGGATATTAACCCGAGCATAGAGATCAATTCATAAAAGTGAGGTTGATCAAATGTTTTTTGTGAAAAGATCTGCTTTTTGAATTTTAGTGTCAATGGGAATAATATCGATAAAACCCTTTTCCTTTGCATCACGAATTGTATGAATCCGTGTTTCGATGTGCTTGGTTCGAGAATGATGAATAGGTTTTTTTGCGATCTCGATGGCTTCTTTGTTGTCACAAAACAATGGTGTGTGTAGAAAATTGATTCCATAATCAATCATCTGGTGTTGTATCCAAAGAACTTGTGAACAACAACTAGGGGCAGCAATGTATTCTGCTTCCCCTGTAGAAAGGGAAACAATGGCCTGTTTCTTGCTCTGCCATGACACCAGACAGTTGCCCAGTTATTGACATCCTCCGGTCACCGATTTTCGATTTAACCTACAACTATTAGAATCACTATCAAATAAGCATGTAAATCCTAATTCCCACCATAGGGATACCAAAGACCTAAACGAGAGGAGCCTTTGAGATAACAAAATTCTCTTGAAATCCTTCTCATGAGACTCTTTTGGGGCTGACTGTATCGAGCACAATATCCTGCAGCAAAAGTGATGTCAGGACGACTAGCTGTAAGATACATAAGGGAACTGATCAAAGATCTATAGAGATGAGGATCGACAAGTTTCTCGTTCTCATCAGGAGTGAGGCACGTTTGAGCAGTAAAACGAGTCATTTCACGAGACGCATCATCCATATTGAATTTCTTCAAAATTTCTTTAATATACTTCTCCTGATGAATGAGAATGCCTTCTGGCTTTTGTTCCGCTTGTAATCCTTGAAAAAAGCACATTTCTCCCATCATACTCATTTCAAATAGATTACGCATCACCTCTTCGAACTCCTGACATAATTGTGAATTGGTGGAGCCAAAAATAATTTCATCGACATAAACTTGGACAATCAACATTTCACCATTCACTTCTCTCTTGAATAGAGTCATATCCATGGAGCCACGAGAGAAACCATTGCTTAAGAGGTACTGTGTTAGGGTCTCATACCGATCCTAGGCGCCTGATAAAGACCATAAAGAGACTTGTCAAGCTTAAAAAATTATTGGGAAAATCAGGATCCTCAAAACCTGGTGGTTGACACACATATATCTCCTCATCAATGTCTCCGTAAATTAAAGCACACTTGACATCCATCTGATAGGCCTTGAACTGTTTATGAGCAGCATGAGCAAGAAAAATCCTTATTGCTTCAAGACGAGCAACGAGAGCAAAGACTTCAGTATAATCAATCCTTC
This sequence comes from Flaveria trinervia, assembly GCA_025506515.1. Taxonomy (NCBI): domain Eukaryota; kingdom Viridiplantae; phylum Streptophyta; class Magnoliopsida; order Asterales; family Asteraceae; genus Flaveria; species Flaveria trinervia. The sequence goes on along the minus strand of CM046449.1, from coordinate 22,504,945 downwards.
TTCTTGAGCAAATCCTTGTACAACCAATCTGGACTTGTTGCGCACCATAACACCATGATCATCTGGTTTGTTCTTAAAAACCCATTTCGTACCAATTGGGCATTTGTTTGGAGGTAAGTCAACCAAAGTCCATATTTTGAGTTTTCTGAACTGTTGCAGCTCCAATTGCATTGATTCCACCCAGCAGGGATCCTGAAGAGCTGCATGCATGTTTTTTAGGACAATTTGAGAAATAAATCAGAGAAAAAGAAAAATATTAATCAAACCAGATTGACTCCATGTCCATACACCATCGGTGATAGAGCCAATAATGTTATCATGAGGGTGATCTTTCAGAGTTTTGAAATCTGTGGATAAAGGTAGATGTTTGGAGAATTTTGCTAACGGATTGTGAAGAGTAGAAGTAGGTGAGAGAGGTGGAACAGGTTGTTGTGGTATAAATGTTGGTGATGAAAGAAGAGATGTAGAAATAGGTGTCGATGAAAGATCAAATGATGGAGAAGATGATCCAACATTAACTGACATGGCATCATTTGCTGAAGAGGTAGAATGAATAGGACATGGAGTTGAGGAAATATTTGTTTGAAATTTTGAGGTGGATGCATCATCGTTGAAAACTGGAAGATTAAAAGAGTTAATCACAGTATCGGAGTCAAAGAACCATGTTGGTTCACATAGAACATCAGAAGATTTAGACTCTACCAATCAACATAGAACGACTCTTGAACGATACGTGTTCTCTTGTTATATACTCGATAAGCCTTTTGAGAAGAAGAATAACCGACAAAGTAACACTCGTCAGACACGACACCGAACTTTGTCTTTTGAGATTGAGTATTCAGGAGAGTGCATGAACAGCCAATGGTCGAAAGAAGTCAATTAAAGGTTTCCATTTATGAAAAAGTTCATAAGGAGTCTTCATTTTTCCCTGGACTATCAACACCCGGTTTAGAACGTATGAAGCACAATTTACCGCTTCAGCCCAAAAGATAATAGGTAACCATCATTCTATCAACATGGTACGGGCGGCTTCAATAAATGTGTGATTCTTTCGTTTAGCGACACCATTTTGTTTAGGCGTCCTCGCAGCACTAAATTGTCTCACAATTCCCTTTTGAGCACAGAACGAATCAAGAATTTGATTTTTGAATTAGTACCGTTGTCACTTCTCATGGCCATAACCTTTCTCTTGCTTATTGTCTGGATTGAAAGTATTAACTTCTGCAATTCCTTAGCAACCTCTCCCTTATGAGCAAGAAATCTCACCCATGAATATCTTGAGAAATCATCTGTAACAACAAGACAAAAGGATTTCTTAGCAATTGATTTAACGTTGATTGGGCCAAACAAATCAGTATGTAACAACTCGAGAGGACAAATCAACTATTTTCAAGTTTGGGTTTATGTGGTTTCTTATGTTGTTTGCCCTTGGCACAAGCCATACATTTTTCATTCACAGAGAAATCTTTTAAAGGAAGTCCTCTAACAAGATTGTTTTTGACTAATTTGTTTATTATTTTAAAATTAACGTGGCCCAATCGGTGATGCCATAATAGAGACTCAAAGGTTGAAGCTTTTGAAAGAAGATAGATTGTGGTAGACTTTGACTCCCTTGAGTTCATATCAAGAAGATATGTATCATGCTTTCTCGGAGCACGCATAAGAATCAAATCTTCTGGAATATCAATCTCTGATTTTAAAAATACATATTCATCAGATTTAAACTAGACTGGAATGTCTTTATCACAGATTTAAGAGACACTCAAGAGATTGAACGCAAGCTCAGGGACATAGTTGACTTTCTCCAAAGTTAAAGACCCATTGGAAACTTCTCCTTGACCAATCATCTTTCCAACTTTTTTTTCACTAGCAAAACCAACATATCCTCCATTTATAATCTGATAATTGGTTAGCAAATCTTTCAAGCCCGGCATATGTTTGCAGCATCCACTATCTACATGTCATATGTTGTTTACAATCTTAGTGGATGACTCCTGTGATCAAATAAAGTACAGCTTAACCAGGTGCAATAGGTACCCAAGTTTAAATAATTTTAGCTTTAGAAGATGTAGATTTCTTGTAAAAGAAATTATTAACTAATTTGGTTAATTTATTTCCAAAATAGCTCCTATTTAGATGACCATGAAGAAGTGTAGGACAATCCTTGACAAGATGATCCTCTTGACCACACCTGAAACAATAGGGTTTGTGTCTAGGTCTGTGATATGATGAGATAGGAATATGATCAATGTGAATTTCCTCATAACATTCAGACACACTAGAATCAATGTCACTAAATATCTCATACATACCACGAGGTTGAAGTTTATGCGAACAATAATTATTATTTACAAAAGTTGATGAATGATCATCTGAAGTACAAGTAGAACTAGTGCCACTTGTGCTAGCTTTAGATGAAGTTACAGTTCTTTCATTAGATAAAGAAATATTTAATGGAGTAAAAGATGGAATTGGATTAGAAAATAATTTATCAAAACAATTAGTTTTAGGTCTCTCGTTAATCCTTGTAGTGAGATCAGTTGCACCATTATCATCACCAGAACAAAAAGCATCACCACAGTGTACAGAATTTAAAGATGAAATAGAAACATCATCAGAACATGATGCGACAGTGTCGGTTACAGGTGAAATAGAAACAAAGATAGAATTTAAACTAGACTTATGATCTAAAATAAACTACTGAAAATCAGGTGTACTAATACTAGTGCATCCAAGCCCACTAGTAGGTCCATAGTCGTAGTCCTCACGAACGTGCTTTGAATAACACCCTCTAAAGCTGCGGACATACTGTCAGTATCTGTTTTGATTAAATCATTAGAAGGATGAGGAATAGGCATAGGAGAATAACAGTATGTACTAGGTGGAGGATAAACCTTACATTTTCATATCCCAATCTCGTTTTAATCCTAGCTCCCCGTTGAGATTACATAAATCATCATGTTCATTCTTGATATGGTCCATTTGTCTAACTTTGATTGAAGTTTGCTTGTTTCAAATTCAGCAAGAGCAACTCTTTCAGTCAAAGTGTTAATCTCAACAATTCTTCCAAAACAATTCATTTTAGATGATCATTTTCTTTCAAAGCCTCATTTAATTTAACAAAATATTTTGATTCATTAATATTAAGTTCCACATTAATTCGTTTTAAATCTTTTTCATTATCAATTAATAACCGATTAGCTTTATAAATCCCCAATAATCTTATTTTGCAAGCAGATGAACACATATCGTGAATTACCTCATATGGAAGTCCCATCACCACCTTTTCTGCTACTAAGGCCTTTTCACATTCGCACCGGAGTACTTGACTTGCTTTCCTCAACGGTGATAAAAGCATTATCATAAATCTTTCCTGCTCAGTGGATGAACTTCCTTCCTATTTTAGTCCTTGAGATTTACCTTCTCTCATTCTCTCATCTTTCTCTTGCATAGACAACTCAACCTCCTCCATCTGTACTTTCTTCCTTCCCTTTTCCTTCAACAAACTCAACCACCAAAGCATGATTTATCTCAGTCCTTGTCTCTTCAACCTCTTCACTCCAATCAAAGTTAGAAATCAAGGCAGTCTCTTTTTTGTGATTCATATCTTCCTTCTCCCTCTCAATTGTTAATCTTGGAACTCTTGAATTACTGGAATCGGTGACAATTGGTGATGGAAATTCACATTTGAAATGTCCCAATTGTTTACAGTTGAAACATCTCAGTTTGGATTTATCAAATCCCAGTTTTGAATTAGATATTTGACCGCCAAAGTTCTATCATCCAGTGCACTCCATAAATCTTCGAGCTCTAAGAGTCAACATTGCCATTTGCCACTGAATGTCAGTTTCTTCAAGATCATTAGGATCCACCTGATACATGTCCTCCATTGTCATTCCTTCCCTTTCAACTCTCCAGCTACAAGTGCTGCATAGCTTTGAACAAACTTTCCAAAAAGAGCCATTGTTTCTGTTAGGACCTGGTATTTCTACGAAATACCTAATGATTAGCGTGTAAACCAGATCAAATAGTGCGGAATCCTATTTGATTGGCGATCCAATCAATGAGAACACACGAAGAATCAATAAAGAATTGAAACTAACGTTAGAAATTGATTGGAAATCGATCTAATGTGTTCTATGAACTTGGAGAACGAATTGATAGGCTTCTGGACGGCTAGGGTACGTCTGGAATTGTAGGGAATGAATGCTCTCTATTTTTCACAAATTAGATTGTATTTATAGGTTAGTATTGTTCATTCGGGCGACTGGACCATAAGCATGGTTCAGTCGTGCGATTGAACCATGCGGTTGATCCATTCGCACGACTGAGTGTTCAGTCGTGCGACTGAGTCAATCTTATGTGTCAATCATACGACTGATCCAGTCTCCTGTTTCAGTCATGCGACTGAGTCAATCGTATGAAGTTATTCATGCGTGTGGTCCATTCGTATGGTCCATTCGCATGAGAACTTCATTATGTTAAGTTTGAATGTATTAATTAATAAACATTGTGTGTAACCATTCACACAACTACTATCCTAATTAACCAATTCAATATCTACTCATTAATGAAATATTAGTCATTACAAATCGCAAACAATCAATATCATTTCATTAATAATATCAAATTTCATCAAAATCAAATAAACAAGATCTATTACATTTCATATCATGATCTAGGGACATACATGTATCAACAAACTCCCCCTTGGACCTAGATCTCTCTAATGTCTTGTTTTCTCTGCATCACATCCGCATATTTCTTGTACTTGTTCTCTTTTGTGACTCCCGCGTGAATTTCAAACGCGAAGCAGAGTCTTATGACATTTTGGAACTGGACGACTTGTACAATATCTTGCGTATCATAGAACATGGCCACTTGTATAGCGTGTAGACATCTTTTTCTGACACGTTGGTAAGCCACATTGGGTCGAATACCGTGATCGTATCCATTTGGCCTTCCTTGTTTAGGACTATGATCACTTCTGCTGTTCTCCAATCATAGTACCACCACCTAAAGTGTGGGGTGAAGTCCTGTGGCATTTCCCTGAGTGGGATTCTTGACATTGTGCATGGAGTACTCCACCTCAACACTATCTTCGGCTTTCTAGTAATGGCATCAATCTTAGACCTTCTGATATACCTTGTAGGCTGTTGGGGTCTGAAGTTAACCCACCTGGTGTGGTACTCCTTCTTTAGGGTAGCCTCGAACCAGCCTGACATCTTCCTCGGGTCAGCATACAAGAGCTTCAGTTTGGCCAGCTGATTGAGCTCAAAACCTGGTAGAGTCTTTAGATCATGTGGAAATCTGAAGTACTCTATGCCCTTTTCTCTCTTAACTGCATATACGTTAAGATCCTCAAAATACGCCCACGCTATGATCCTGCCAGTCACCTTATGATGTTTCTTGACTCTGTAGAGTTTGGTGTAGGCATCCTGTTTCGGTGTAGTGCTTGGGCTCTAACTTCTTCAAAACACGCAGCCCACTCAACCTTTTGAATATCGACATCATCAATTGAGGCTTGGGTCGTTTTCTCTACTTTCTCCGACTCTTGCTCCATCCTGTCTAACACCTCAAAAGTATCGCTAACGAGGGATTCACCCAGATTGGGGACCATATTCTCTCATTGTCAGCGTACTAAGGGTAGTGCTCGGCAGTTACATCTTCAATCTTAATTTCATCAACATCGTTGAGCTCTTCGTCACTAGTCGAGTCGCATGTCGGAGCATTCTTTACTATCTCATCTGGATTGAGCTTGAAAATATCTGCGAGTTGCTCGTTTGATAGGTCGTGAATTATTTCCCCTTCTTCAGGGGTATAACTCACCGACCTCCTTACAATCCCTTGCAGATCAAGAATCATTGTTAGCCGAGTCTTGACCTGCTGAAGGGGAGCAACATCAAACTCATCCCTTTGGTAATTTGGATCTGTTTGATTTACACATTCAACATATCAACCATTAGTAATTCATCAAAACAGAAATGCATTAAACTGAATTTAAACATTAAATAATAGATTTCAATACATGATTCAAATACAAAAGTAATTTAATACATAAACATCTAATCTTTACTTTTGTCCTGTATCATCGTCTTGTCACTTGGTTGAGCCGAGGAAGAAGCTGGTTGGTCTTGTATGTTCTTGGACCTCCTTTCTTGACCTAAAGCAGAGGCTGATGCAGCTGCATCTCCTCTGATGTATCATCATCATCCTTATCCTCTGTCCTTTCTTCTTCTGTCCCCTCATCCTCTTCTGTCTCATCATCCTCATCATCACTTCATCATCATCATCATCTCTGTCTCCTTCTTTGATCTTCAAGGGCTCTTCCTTAGATCCCTTTAACTTTAACATGATTGTCTTCTTCGCCTTCTCCAACTCCTCTATCTTCCTGTTTGATGTGACACTATGTGCTTGGAGTTGGGCTATCTCAAGGCTCTGAGCAGCCATCTGTTGGGCCTGCTCCTTTATCACTCGAGCCTGCTCTTCTATCTGGTGAGACTGAGTACCAGTAAGATCAGCAAGCTGACGGATCTAAGCCTCCTTCTCCTCATCTGCTGCTAATAGGCGCATCACCATCCTATTGAGCGCAGACAGCTGTTCCTCTACCCCAATTGGAGGTAGAGGTGATACATATGGATGAGAGGGATGGGTTGAGGATCCAGCTTGGTGGGTAGCGGTGGTGGTGGTTGCTGTAGTGAAGATGGGTCTGTGAAGTGGTCGAGGTGATGTGGGAGTGAAAGATATGGTGGTAGATGGAACTGTATAGTGGTGGGAGGTGTGGTGGGGTAGTAGTAGCTGTGGTGGCTGTGGTGGCTGTGGCTGTGGAAGTGGTTGTGGTGGTGGCAGATGTGGTGGCTATGGTGGTGGATGGTATGCTGTGGAAGTGGTAGTGGTGGTGGCAGATGTGGTTGTGGAGGTAACGAAGGTGAGACGTCTTTTCTTCTTCTTCAGGCCATGGGGTTGAGCCATCCTTTTCTCGTCGTTCCCGTTGAGGTGGATGCTCCCCCTACAACCCTGCTAGCTGGCTCCGGTACATAACTCGGATCCATGGCTGTCTCTCCTGAGTCTCGTGGGTGTTCACCAACCACCCTTAGCCTATGTTACGTGGGAACACCTTGCTTCCCACAGTCCGTGTTAAGAGCTCCTCTTCCGACTCCTCTTCCCTCTCATCAGGAACAAAGTCCTGATGGAAACCAGCAGACTCAGTTCTATCGTGGGTGGATGGTGGAGATGGTATATTAGTGATAGTGGCCCTAGATGGAATGGGGACTGTATCTCTACCATCATCACTTTCGTCATCATCATCGTCATCAACTGTTAGACCTATAGGTTCAAAATCAGAGTCACTGTCATCATGACGCCATTTTCGTCTTTTCGGCGCCACATAGCTCTCGTTTGCCAAATGGCCAATCAACCTCTTCACTAGGGGCTTCACTTGCTTGCCCCTATACACCCTCATTCGACCCAAGGTCATGTCATCCATAATTTCCAAAGTAACTGCATCATGACTCTCCTTTTGGAAAAGTGGCAGCTTGTTGTTGAAGATTAGCTGTAGAAACCTTGGGTACATACAAAATCCTTCCTTCCCTTTTGCTTCCAGGTTTTCTATCAGATAGGAAAAGATCATACTCGAGAAGCTGAAAGGGTGGTTCAGCACCAGTGCCACAAAGGCATTTTGAATCTGATCTGATAGATCATCGAACCCACCCCTCCTCGAAGCAATGCACTTCAGGATCACATGTGCCAAGTATTTGTACTGAGGGCACAGGTTGCTCTTATTGAGCACACCCGTTTTATGTCCCCCGCGTACTTGATTCTGAGGAAGCAGCCCCACAATCAGTGGATGTAATTTGGTGGGGTGATTCGTATCGTCCCCAAATTCAAGAACTTTCTGGAAATCAGCAGCAGTAACCTCGATATCCTGACCCAGAATGGAGCTCTGTATACTGTACGGCTCACGAGAGCGATCAACTGAGGCATTCTCCCAGAATGCCTGGTGTAATGACCTGTAGGGCGTGCAAGGTGTAGATATAGCCTTATGTATCCGGAGCGTCTCAGGAAGGCTATAATCTCTGTGAATTCGGCCCCGTTCCGAGTAGTATGATCCAAGTGAGCACATATGTTGTGCTTTGGTTAATGACCATCTATCAGCCATTTTTCTGAAACACAAGACACAGAATTATTAGTACATAATACATCATAATTCAGTTCTAAGTGTAATGTTTAAATCATTCTGATTCATTCGTGCGGATGAATCATGCGACTGGAGTCAGTCGCTTGTTCTTTCGTGCGACTGAGCTCGTTCGGGTGAATGAGACATGCGACTGAGTTCAATCTGCTGACTGAGTATGTGATTGGTTCAGTCAGCCGACTGAACTCATTCGCCTGGTTCATTCGGCCCATTGACCCAATCGCAAGATTCAATCGTGAGATTGGAGTTCATCCGGACGACCAGTCGCTTGTCCCACTGTTCAGTCGCCTATGGTTCGAATCTTGACCAATTCAAGTAATTTACGTGGTTTAATGGTTCATTAGACTCGCCATCTTGTCACTAATAACCTATTAAACTTAATTTTAACATTTTGCTAAGTTTATGTAGGTTTATTAGCATTTTTCAGTCCGGTCTTGATTCATTCGAATATCACATATTTGGATTCAAGATCTTCTGATTTCGGTGAGATTTAACTGCAATGTACCTGTATAATCGTCAATCGAGCGTCAGAGAATCAACAGCAATGTGAACACAGATCTCTAGAAATTTTTGTAGAGTAACGGGAAGAAATGCAATTTGGGTGCGATTGAGTGTGATGAGTGCAGCGCGATCGACTGAGGCCCTTTAAATACTGAACCGAAGTTCAATCGGCCGACTGGCCTCATTCGCTAAGTTCATTCAGGCGACTGAGGTTTAGTCGTGCGATTGGCTCAGTCAGTCGGCCGACTGAGTCTCAGTCGGTCGTCTGACTCATTCGTGCCCTTTCATACGCACCCTCAGTTAACCGACTGAGTCTCAGTCGGTCGACTGACTCATTCGCACCTTGTCATGCGGTCGAATGGATCATTCTTATACACCATTCGGGTGAATGACTAAATTTCATATCCAGTCGTGCGAATGGGATCCATTCGCATGGTTGGTCCATATTCATGGTCTAATCGTGCGAATGGGTCACACTTAGTAAATTGCTGCCATTTTGAACATTTTACTTTTAAGACCCTTTTAACTTTTGAAATAAACATTATGAGTTTTTGATCATCTCAGACATGATCATTTAAACCAATTTACTCACCTCAGACATGACTCTTTTAAACACTTTGTCACCTCAGACGTGACTGCTTTAAACTTGAAAGTTCCTGTGGTCATCTCAGACATGACCCTTTTAGTGAGTTGCTCCCTTATCGATTTTCATGATGTAGTTCGGCAAACAAACAAAACTAAAGGACTAAGTGAATAAAAACTAAACTAACGTACAAAAAATAACTTGTTTTTGGATTTTTGTGAGGGATAAATCCTTGGATGGAATCTACGGGATTTGGTTCCGGAATAGGCAGCTTCAACTTAGATTGACCACACCTGGACCAATTCAAATTTGGAATCATACAGGCAAGTCAAATCATTTGGGACTTGCTATCAAAATCTATTGATGCTCTATCTTGGTTTTCATCCAGAGTCGTTAGCAACTTTTAGGAAATCATACTGGAACTATTAGATTACCACATTGATTTGAACTTTCAACAATTGCAGCCACAATGATCGTCAATATGTTTGTCCTCTTAAATCCATACACAGACTTTTGACATAGACTGGTGATAGATTTAGGTTTAATTATTTCAACTAACATTTGTGGATCCCACACCTATATGGTAATCAACATTCCTCAGCAGCTTTTGAGCGGTCTACAGATATTTTTACAAGAAGAGACTATTCTTAGAGCTTTCAAAGAGAAGCCAATCCTCAGGTCAGTCCATCGCATAGCAGAGAGGCGGCAAACAACAATGAATTCTAGAATGTCTAGGTTATGCTTATCCTCAGGTCATTGCCATCGCACAGCAGAGAGGCACACACCTATCTCCTTGTTAGAGCCGCTTAATTTTATTTTGCACAAAATGCACCAACAACATAAGTCATTAGCTTGATAGCATTTTTCTTTCATTTTTTTGTGCTTTGCTCTATTTATGGTCATCCGCACATTTGTGGCCTTTACATGCTCATTACCCCTTATTGGAATATTATTGATGTGTTACCCAGTGATAAGATGGAAGCCCACAGTCAGTTGAACAACTTAGTTTGATCTTGAAATCACCAGTAGGTCTTCTCATCTAATGTGCCGAATCTACCGACATATCATTTGTGATCTAGCAACCTCTAGGTCTACTCTCTGTGTGTTACCTTCATGGTTACCAGTTTTTCTATCATCTTCTCTTTTTGTATTGCTTAGACTACACAGACTTATACTTTGAATTTTTGCATCTTTCTAAATTAAATTTTAAAGTCCTTCTTGATTTGTTCCTGTGTACTATCATATTCCAAAGGGTTGAATCGGTATCACAGATACGATCTACCTTATATCAGCTTTCCACTCCTCTCTCTCGTCTCTTTTTTTTAAATGCTACCTGCTGACTTATTCTCCCCCTAAAATACTAACATCATAACTAGTTTAATTATTATAGGATTTATAAATAGAGAATACCATGAGTTTAAATTTAAACGGACTAAATTAATCAAATAAAGTAAAATAAAATGAAGGAATGTCTAAGCTACATCGGACTACACATGATCATCATCAGGGATAACATCACTTTGCTTTTTAACGCCGTTGACCTCTAGCAGATATTGAAAACGTGGTTTATCAAAGGCTTTAGTATAGGTCAGCGCGTTGAAAATCAGTATTAATTTTTACCATATCAATTAAGTTCTTTTCAAAACAATCTCTTATGAAATGGTATTTAATACCGATATGTTTGGTCTTGGATGTTGGACCGGATTTTTAGTTACTGCAATTGCAGTAGAGTTATCAATAAAATAGGAGTAGAAGAAAACTTTAAACCGTAATCCCGCATTGCTGTTGAATCCAGATGATTTGTGAACAACAACTTGCAGCAGCAACGTATTCGGCTTCACAGGTTGACAATGCAACCGATGTCTGCTTCTTACACTGCCAGGTAACTAATCTTCTCCAAAGAATTGACACCCTGCTGATGTAGACTTGTAATTCATCTTACAGCCCCCGTAATCCGAGTCACTATACGCAGTGAGCTCAAAGTCATCATCTTGAGGATACCACAACCCAAGTGTGGGTGTACCCTTCAGATAACGAAATATCCTCTTGACCCCGATCAGATGGTTGACCTTAGGCTTAGCCTGATATCTAGAACATAAGCATGTAGCATACATGATATCAGGTCTTGAGGCAGTGATATACATGAGGGATCCAATCATTCCTCGGTACATTGTGGCATCTACAAGATCTCCATTTTCATCAGGTGCTATATCGTGATTTGTAGCAAGTGGAGTCCCAGTAGCAGAAGCATTCTCCATGTCAAAATGACTAAGAATGTCTCCTACATACTTGGTCTGATGTAGAAAGAACTTCATCTCCCCCATAGCACTCATCTCAAATTCTTTCTTCATAACTGCTTCAAATTCTTTGCATAACTCTTCGTTCTTTGAACCGAAGATTATGTCATCGACATAGATCTGTACGAGCAGTAGGTCGCCACCTTTTTCTTTGATGAACAGTGTGCAGTCAATGACTCCCCTGCGAAAGCCGTGTTTCTCAAGATAAGTCGATGTTTTCTCATACCAAGCTCTTGGAGCTTGATGAAGCCCGTATAAAGCCTTGTCGAGTTTGTAAACTCTATCCCGATGATAAGGATCTTCAAATCCCTCGGGTTGACTGACATAGACTGTTTCTCTGATTTCCCCATGAAGGAATGCACTCTTCACATCTAATTGGTAGACTTTAATCTTCATGTACGAAGCATAGGCAAGGAAGATGCGAATGGCTTCCATCCGTGCCACGGGTGCAAACACTTCATTGTAGTCAATTCCCTCGACTTGGCGAAATCCTTGAACCACCAATCGAGCCTTGTTCCTGATAATGACTCCTTGGTCATCTTTCTTGCATTTTAAAACCCATTTGGTGCCAATGACCTTAGCACCTTTAGGTCTATCAACTAGAGTCCATACACCTAACTTCTTGAACTGCAGAAGTTCTTCTTCCATGGCACTCACCCACGCCTCATCATTTAGTGCATCACTGACGTATTTCGGCTCAAACTGTGAGACAAAACACCGATAAGCACCATCATGAATATATCCTTTTCCATAACTGAGGCGTAATCAGCTGAGTATAGCTGATTTCAGGTTTGTACTCTTGTGCTGACATCCCCAATGACATTGTTTAGGGGATGATAGACATTTAGTCGTGATCCTGGAGTAGTAGGAACAGCTACCTCAGAGCCAAGATTATGAACATTTGGTTCTGCAGCTGAGGTAGTTGGAGTTTGAGGCTCCAAAGTCGAAGGTACATCACTGGTAGATGCTTGTGGACTTTCAAGAACTGGAACATGTTCCTCCTGACTGTTCTAGTCATCTTCTTCAGCTTCATCTTCAAAGGAGGAGTCACTGTCGTCGACTACTCCCCTGACTGAGTAGATGATCCTCCCAGTGAGCTTGTTGTTGGTGTTTCAAGATATCATACATCATCCGTGTAGCTAACTCATCATCCGAGGGAGAGAGAGAGAGAGATGTTGAATGACTTGAAGAATCCATCATAGTTGAAGAAATAGGCGGGTCCTTTGCCAGTAGGTGATATGATATATCGCTGAACGTCAACATTACACCACACTTCTACTAGACCCGTTGAGTTGTTGTAAACCCTCTTGTTCGGAATGTTGTACCCTAGAAAGATTCCTTCATCCGCCTTCTCGCTGAATTTACCTTCTTGTGTTTTCTTCAGAAGTGTACACGGTGCGCCAAATGGTTCGAGATACTCCAGATTCGGTTTGCGTCTTTGTAGTAGCTTGTAACTTGTCTTGCTGTGACGCTTGACAATCAGAACTCGATTCAGTGTATAACATGCATTAGCAACTGCCTCATTCCAAAATTGGATAGGCAGTTTCGAGTCTGCCAGCATGGTCCGTGCTGTCTCAATCAAGCTTCTATTCTTTCGCTCAGCAACACCATTCATCTGAGGCGTGTAGGCAGAAGTGAATTGATGTACAATACCCTTTTCCTTGCAGTAAGCCTCCATCCACTGGTTCTTGAATTTCGTCCCGTTGTCTGAGCGTACTTGTCTAACCTTTAGCTTGTAGAGAGATTCCAGTGTGGTTACTAACTCCTTGAAGGACTCAAATGTTTCTGATTTGGACTTCAGAAACATTACCACGAGAACCTTGAGTAGTCATCAATAACCACTAAATAGTACAAATCGCCTCCTATGCTCTTTGTACTGACTGGACCAAACAGATCCATGTGAAGAAGTTCAAGAGGAAGTTCTATTGAATGAATTTTCTTTTCCTTATGAGACTTCTTCGTCTGTTTGCCTTTCTTTCAAGTTACACAAAAATTAGGAAGCTGGAAGTTCTTGACATTAACTCCTCTCACCAGATCCTTCTGAATCAAGTGATTCATCTTCCTTTGACTAATGTTCCCATTCTCCTATGCCAGGAGATGGAATCCTTCTCAGTAGCTTTAGATAGAAAACACTAAACCTCCTGATCTGTTGCAGCAGCTGTTGACATATCCAAAACATAAAGGTCTTTATATCTTGAAGCTGTCATCAAAACTTGGTCTTCTGGGATCACGTAATCTTTCTTGAGCACGTAACACTTTTTTTCGTCGAAGATGAATTTAAATCCCTTATCGCAGATTTGGGAACAGAGTAAGTTATTTTGAAGTTGTTGAACACAGTTCACCTTATCAAACTTAACTTTCTGATTTCCCACTTCTCCCTGAGCTGTGATATATCCTCCCTTGTTTCCAGCAAACGAAACATGCCCTCCTTTTATTTGCTTGATGTTAGATAAAAGAGCCCTGTTTCCTGTCATGTGCCTGGATGCTCCGCTGTCTATAATCCAAGTATTAGTTTCAGCACTGTAGCGAACACCCTGCACATACAATGTAAAGGATTAGTTTCGGTTAGGAACCCAAGCCTTTACTGGCTTGGGTTTCCCAGAGGCATCAACATCATAAATTCAACCCATTGACCCTTAGAGGGTAAGGTAGCCCAGGTTCCTTCTTGTCATCATCATTAGACACAGAGGTTGACTTCTTTTTCCATAAGCCAGATTTGTGCAATGCCTGTTTATGATACACAGTCGACTGGCTAACGGGTTGAACTTTGTGCACTAGTTCTTCTAGGTGGAGTTAAAGAACTCCTCTTAGAAGACCTAGGTTTCGGAACCTGAAGTTCAATCTTTTTCCTAGGTGTCTGATAAAGAAAGCAATAGGAAGCAATGTGTCCACAATCTCCACAGTTGTAGCATGACCTGCTATCAACTTTATGAATAAACTTTCTTTGTGGAGATGTGTGTGACACTCTAGTAACATCACTTACTTTAGGTTTTGACTCTGGTTCTTTTGATGTTTTTCCTTGTTTAATAGAGTTAACTGTTTTAACATGTTTAATCTCTTTTTCCTTTGGGTTAACTGTTTTTGACTATTTGAAGTCCTGTTAGGTTATGATTTGACTCTGTTTGACCCTGACTTTAAGTTAACCTTTTCAAACTCTTTTTCCAGATTAGCACAAGGCAATTTACCCTTATCCTTTGATGTGGCCTCCTTTTGTTTGTTTCCAGAGTCAATGGTGGAACATGAGGAATCTGGATCACTAACAAGAGGAGTAGTCATCACATGATCCTTGATGGGATATTCATTTACAGGTCTACTCTTAGTGTTCATCAAGGTCTCAGATGGTGGCGGAACCATGTTGTAACCCAAACCCTCCCCATTGTTTCTTTCTCTCACTAAGTGTTGGACTATGTGTGATGAACTTGTCCAACTATGCAGTTTCTGTTTTAATGAGTTTACTTCTACTTCTATAACTGCCTTTTGCTTCTTAGTGTCTTCTAGGGAGTTTAGATAGTACCTAATGTCATTAGCTTGGTTAAATGCAACTACTTCGGTTTCCCTAAGCTGTTTAGTCAAAAGGTCTATCTTTTCTTTGTAACTATGCTCATTTTATTTTAATACTTGATTCGCCTCAGTGCACAGTTGTAAATCTTTTACCAAGTTATCATTATGATCTAATAACCTAGCAAATTTATCCTCTATGCTATTTCTAAATGTATTACAATCAGAACAAGCATGATTATTAAACTCTTGGTCAGTGGTACTTACCTGAGTTGATTCAGAAGCATTAGCCATCAACGCAGCATCAGATGTCTCTGGTTCTGGTGATTTTGTCTTTGCTCTGGTAGTCTCCTCTTTAGGCTTGTAGCTGACCTCAGATGCCGTTGTCTCTTCAATATTAGCATTGCTATGTCAACTGCTAGATCTCCGTCACTTGCAGAATCATTATCAAAGTCTTCTACACTTGCAATGTTTGATTCCCCTAGAGAGACAAACCTAAAGCTCCAGTCCTGTCCTTCATCATCATGAGCAGTCAAGGCTTTTGGATCTTGCTTGATGAAGTAGAACTAGTAGCTTGCTTGTCTTGACGAGTGAAGGACGAGAATGGGTTCCCGTTTCCTGTCTTCTTTGGCTTAACACATTCTTTTGAAGTGCCCCTTTCTCCCCACAGTTAAAGCAGGTCACTTTGCTCTTGTCAAAGCCAAATGTGGTATCCTTAGTAGCTACCAGTTCTGTCCGTCGTTTTTTTCACAAACTTCTTTGCTCTCCGGACAGCACTAGCTAAGGCCCACATTATGTCCATTCTCTCAAGCTCCATTTCGTCCACTGCTCGTAGTCCTCGTCTGCCATGATAGTTTCCAATCTTCCCAGCAACAAGTCCATCATAAGAATGAACCACAGCAGCCAAAAGATCCATGTGTTCTCGAGCTACTTCTACCGTCACATTCCCGAGGTTCTCGGTATTTAGTCTAGTAGCTTTTGTTTCAGATCCGATATGATGGATACAAGAAGACCCCGACGTGTCTAATCCTGAAGGAGAAGCATGTGAAGGACCCAATGAGCTAGACACAAATGCAGTCTGGAGAGGTGCTCCAGATGTCTTAGCTTGAGGTGTGGCATTGTACAAAGCTAGATTCTGAGAATACGAAGACTTCTGAGCTCTGTACTTCATCCTAAGTGCTTCTTCTCGCAGCTTTAGAATGAAGTCATTTATATCCAGCTTTGCCAGCATTCCATGCTGTCTCAGGTTAGACACGAATGAAGCCCACTTCTCCGGCAATCCGTCTGCAAAGTTAGCAACTTTCTCTTCCATGGTAGTAGCCACCCCTTGTGTATGCAGTTCACTCATCAGATGGTAGAATCTATCTATAACATCGTCCAAACTCTTGTTTCCCATCGATGAGAAGTTATCGAATTCCTTCTTTAACTCCTTAGCCTTGATTGCCTTCAACGAAGCATTCCCGTCGTACCTCTTTTCCAGCTCATCCCATAGTTTCTTGGACTGCTTATTCTCTGAGTACTGGTGAAAAATGTCTTTAGGGATAGACTGTGTAATCAATGCATAAACTCTCTTCTCTGCATTATATTTAACTCTCTACGCGTCTGTCATCCCTCCTAAGGTTAGCTTTACTCCATCGGCTCCCACCGGCGTACTATACCCAATCTCGATAGCTTCCCACAGATTCGGATCCACTCCATTGAGGTAGATCTCAAAACGTTGTTTCCAGTGGGGAAACTCATCTAATGTTAAAAGCTTTGGCGGTTTATTATGATTACCCACCTCACTCTCATGTAACAGCAGGTTCTGGATCCTAGAGTCCTTCCCAGCAGTAAAGGCTGACATTTGATCTTCCATGGCGAATAACTTTATTCAACTTACACAAACTGTCAACTGGTGTGACTGAAGGATGTGATTGGGCTATCCGTGCTAATGAACTATGCGAATGGTTCAATCGTGCGGCTGAACTAAGTGATTGGTTCAGTCGTGCGAATGAAGCTGATGCGTATGAACACTGCGAACGAATGGTTCAATCGTACGAATGGAGATGCGACTATGTCCAATCGTGCATCTGAGCAATGTGAATGAGGTCCAGTCGGGCGAATGGCTCGCTCGTGCGACTCAAACTGCTGTTTTGCGAAATTTCTAGGTTAAACGTATTTTAGACGTAAAAATTCGAACTTTCGCAAGGTCTAATCGCCTAAGTCCGTAGAGACCAAACTTTGATGAGCAGGAAACGTCCAAGATCACTTTTGACACAAAAGATTGCGTTTTTAGTGCAAAAACACAAGTTTTTTTATCAATCTTGATTGAATCACACGTAATCAAGAGCCAAGGCTCTGATACCACTTTTAGGACCTGGTATTTGTATGAAATACCTATGATTAGCGTGTAAACCAGATCAAATAGTGCGGAATCCTATTTGATTGGCAATCCAATCAGTGAGAACACACGAATAATCAATAAAGAATTGGAACTAACGTTAGAAATCGATTGGAAATCGATCTAATGTGTTCTATGAACTTGGAGAACGAATTGGGAGGCTTTTGGACGGCTAGGGTACGTCTGGAATTGTAGGGAATGAATGCTCTCTGTTTTCACGAATTAGATTGTATTTATAGGTTAGTATTGTTCATTCGGGCGACTGGACCATAAGCATGGTTCAGTCGTGCGATTGAACCATGCGGTTGATCCATTCGCACGACTGAGTGTTCAGTCGTGCGACTGAGTCAATCTTATGTGTCAATCATACGACTGATCCAATCTCCTGTTTCAGTCATGCGACTGAGTCAATCGTATGAAGTTATTCATGCGTGTGGTCCATTCGTATGGGCCATTCGCATGAGAACATCATTATGTTAAGTTTGAATGTATTAATTAATAAACATTATGTGTAACCATTCACACAACTACTATCCTAATTAACCAATTCAATATCTACTCATTAATGAAATATTAGTCATTACAAATCACAAACAATCAATATCATTTCATTAATCATATCAAATTTCATCAAAATCAGATAAACAAGATCTATTACATTTCATATCATGATCTAGGGACATACATGTATCAACAGTTTCTGATGGAACTGAAGTTTCAACATTCGCCATAGAATTAGCCTAATCTCTTCCAACACTAACATTTCCTCCTGAGAAATTATTTGTGTTAACTCCTCCTTGAATTGAATTCTATATTTGAGATCTTACAGCGGATGATAGTAAAGCAGCATTTTGAGTAAAACCAGATGTAGGCATCATGGTCTGGTTAAATTCCCGTCTCTTCATGTCCAACTCAAAGGATTTATGATTATTGATAATATCCATCAGCTTGTAATTTGTGAACCCTCTTTATTTCTTTAGCATTCTCACCTGAAGGCTCCATTGAGGTGGGAAAGAGTCTAGTAGCCTGTTAACTTGTTCACTGTTGGAAAGTTTTTCATCGTATTTCTTTAAGGTGCTTGAAACTGTCAAGAAGCGATTAGTGAGATCTATCAAACTGTCGTTCTTGTATCTAACAAAGGAATTGAATTCCTCTCAGCTTGAATGCCCTTATCCTTTACCAGTTCATCGTCACCATCATAGAACTCACATAGGGCATCGTAAAGGGACTTAGCATTTTTATGCTCTTCAAAACGATTGTAGATGTCTGGTGCCAGGCATAGTGTTAATGCACCAAAAGCTTTCTGGTCACGATCGATCAGCTTAAGATCCTTTTCAGTGAAGGTAGATGTGTCCTTATTTTGAGAGACAACATCACTAACAGTGACAGTTGGTATGTGAGGACCAGAAATAATTGATTCCCATTGGTTGTGGTCAGTGTAGAAGAAGAAAGCTTTGAGACATCTCTTTCAATCTTCAAAATTGTCTCCATTAATGAGCCTTGGTGGGCTATTGGGAGCAACACTTTCAAGATCGGCTAGAGTGAGTGAGGTTAACTTTAACATGGTAGTTTCGATGGGATTGATGTGGTTTCGGCAAGAGAAGAGGCAATTTCACTGAAAATGCAGTAGTTTCGCAGAAGGAAAGTAAATTTGCAGACAATTTCGCTGAGAAGGCTAATTTCGCTGAGTTGTGTAATTTTGCTGACAATTTCGGCAGCAGTCTCGCTAGCCGAATGTCACCAAAAGCTTAGTTTCGCTGATAAGTTCGCACGAAACAAGCTTGAACTTTCGTTCAAAATTACTTTCGGCAGCAATTTCGCTTGTTAAACCTTCACAAGCACTGGTGAACTTTTGTTCAAAGAGACTAGTTTCGCAGAACTACAAGAAACAATTTCAATAGTGATAACACCAGTAGTTTCGTAGAAAGAACTTCACAGTTTCGCTGAAAGAACACTAGTTTTGCTAGTCGAACCTTGAACCCTTTTTCAACCCAAAATCAATCTGAAATCATCAAAAACTCAATGAATTTGAGATCTGATGATTAGCAGAGCTTCTCCAACCAAAATTAGCAAAACTCAATCAATTTCCATGTCAAATACACACTATTTTGAACTAAAAATTGATGGAAACTTGATATTGAACTAAAACAACCAAAAACTCAACAAATCATGAGCACTAAGGCTCTGATACCACATTTTTGGTCCATTTAATCGTATTATAGTGCAAATGAGATGAAGAATCGTTCAATATCAAACACACAAGCTAAACAAGATGAACAAAGAAGATTGAACACAATAACAACTTATTCAATATTAGACAATGAAGATCATAACATTCAATAACATCAAAGCACAATGATATTTCTATGTAATAACTGCTTAGAAATGGTAACTTGCAACAAGGATTTACAATTGGGGTTTTGCAAGCATACTTACAATGAGAATGATCAAAATCTATATATAGCAGTCTTAGTTTTGCAGACAGTTTCGCTGGCAGCAAAACTGTTCTGCCAAAACTGTAGTTTCGTCTGGCAGAAACAGTAGTTTCGCCGAGTGAACTAATCAGCTGACTGTGAGCGAAACTATAGTTTCGCTCATAGTTTCGTTAGACTGCAAAACAACATAAATCAAATTACATACAAAAGGAACTAACAAAAGACCTATTATAATCAAAAGTAAACATTCTAAATTAAGGTGAGTCCAACCTATACATGATCTATAGGTTGGACTCACCTATACATGATCTTCATTGTCTTATATTGAATGAGTTGTTAGTGTGTTTAATCTTCTTTGTTCATTTTGTTTAGCTTGTGTGTTTGATATTGAACAATTCTTCATCTCATTTGCACTATAATACGATCAAATGGACCAACAATATCTTTGTTCAATCATGGGGGTCTCGGCTTAATTCAGTTGCTAATGAAGCGTACACCAATTCACCAATTGCTTCTGAAGCATACATGAGACAGCATTTAGAGCGTACTGTTGTGTATACAACAAACACAGCTCATCAAGACACGAACCCTCATGGCTTCCAAAATGATCGACAAAGATTGAGAATGGTGGTAATATTATTAATTATTATTATTATTATTATTGTTATTATTATTATTTACTTTATAGATGGATTGGATGAGTCAATTTTATCAAAGACCAGGGGATGAAACGGGGAGGAATATGGCGAGCTGTTATATGGATTTTGCACATGCAAACCATATAAGTTATCTACCAACGCATGTGACACAGAATGTTGATGATACTCAACTTCATCCAATCACACAACGTTTACCTAGAAGGGGTAGAGGAAGATGGCGGGTTGGTAGACAGGTTGTTGATGAAAATTTTGTGCAACAGAATGTTACAGAACAAATGGATTTCATGGAACACAGTTTGACTCCTCCTTTTTAAGCCAAATGGGCAACCAAGATTTTTTTATGGTGGTACCTCAAGTACTCAGTTTCCACATTTTAGTCAAATGGGGACCCGAAATTTCATAGAAGGAGGCCCGTCAAATCCTTATCAAAGTCTTGATACTAGTTATACACAATCATTTCACCATTCTTCCCTGTTACCTTATTACCCTAAATTTCAAGATACAGCTCAATCTATTGACTGGTATTTTAATCCATCTCCTTGCCCATTCGACTTAAATGATGAAGCAACAAACGATAATGATGATAGTCGTTAGACGTTATTTTTTATATTTTCAGTGATGTATTTTACATTTTTAATTATGTAATTTTTTATCTATTAATTATATAATGCAATTTTATTATAAAATACAAACAAAAAATACAACATTATTAGGATAAGCATCCAAAAACAAACAAGTAGAACAATAAAAGTAACAAGTAAAGCGGTAATAAAACAAAAAATGTCACTTGGGGTCTTGTGTTTGACTATATTTTCTTTGAACCATTCAGGGTGTAAGGCCCGTTCCCGGGATACTTACAGCTGACCGATCATTGCTCATAAAACATATAATTACTTTAAATTGAATTAAATGTTGTAGCGGAAACATTATAAAACAACATTTTCATTACAAATGCTTTTGTAAATTAATACATTGTTATCAAATTACAAAATACATGTTACATTTCAACACAAAAGCATTATAAATATGGATGCCATCCAAAAGAGCCAAGTAGCCTACCCGTGCCGTCCTCAACAAATTTACCTGCCAACTAGAAACACATAAAAATCAGCGTTGCTGAGTGAGTTCTAGTTTTATAATAAAACATACTTTACTTTCACTAAAACCGTTCTTTGTTTTTGCATGTGATCACACATCATACGTACACATAGATAATATCATTATTATCTTCATTTGTTGTTCATCACACACTTTCATTAACTCTTTCTTTCTTTACCACATTCTTTAACACCGTCTGGATCAGTGTCATCAGCTATGCCCCGAATAAATAGAGTACAGGGCCAAAGTTCATATTTGACTTCCACACTGCACATAGCCTGGCACCAGCTCCGGGGTAAGCGACAAAGATCCCAACTGCATTCTACACCCCCAACATTATGCATTACTCGAGTATTGAGCCGAAGATCATAAAATGACTTCCAAACTGCACATAGCCTGGCACCAGCACCGAGGTGGGTAACCACTATAAACCACTATATACAACACCTCCACATTATGCATAACTCGAGTATTAGGCCGAAGATCATAAAATGACTTCCACACTGCACATAGCATGGCACCAGCACCGAGGTGGGTAAGCACTCTAAACCACTGTATACAACACCCCTACATTATGCATAACTTGAGTACTGGGCCGAAGATCATAAAATGACTTCCACACTGCACATAGCCTGGCACCATCATCGAGGTGGGTAACCACTATACACCACGTACCATACCGTTGGTCAGTCATAAAGACTGGAACCCCTGCGTGTATCCTTAAGGGTTAGCTAAACCACACGCAGTTGAGCTTACGACATTTTATAGTCGTGCACCTCTATACATATTGCTTGCAAGCCTTTCCATACTTTCTCTTTCATTAATGCATGCACACCATCATTATGTTCCTCTTTCATTATCTTTCAATTTACATTACATAATACTTTATCATTTCATTCACAACTAAAACACGCAAAGCCACGTGAAAGATAACATACATAACAGGAACATAAACATGAACATACAAATATCGCCATACATGGAACCATCATACATACATAACATACATCATACATACCATCATACATAAACAACATCGCACATCACCAGTCCTGCCCATCATCATTTATAACCGCAAAGGTGAAAACCTACATATGCACTTTCTCCAAAAGTCAGATAATAAACTATGTTCATTTGGGCACATGGACCTTATTCAGTTGCATGGTCTTCCATGCATAGGAGAACACTTAGGCGAATGGACTCCTTGGGCGATTGAACACTTAGCCGTAGGGACATCTAGTCACATAGCCTTCAGTCGCATGACTACCATGCGTATGAACCTCAGTCGTATGGTATTCGGGCGCATGGAGCTTAGTCGCATGACCTTCTTCCATATTTCCTTCAATCACATGGCCCTCATCCGCATTTCCTTCAGTCGCATGGCACTCATCCGCATTTCCTTCAATCGCATGTCACTCTTCTGCATTTCCTTCAGTCACATAGCCCTCATGTATATGACTCTCAGTAGCATGGCATTCATGCGCATGGACTTCATTCGCATGCCCTTTGGCTGTATGGCCTCCAATCGCTTGCCATTCGGACGCGTGGACCTCCAGTCACATGAGCCATAGCTGAGTGCAGAATGCAGTTCATCCCGAACCTAATCTGCACTTTTCGGTCTCCAAACCCTCTCAAACGTGTTCTAAGCCCAAATCGACCATCCTAAACCTTAGGAATACATACCACAACACCATTCAAGCACAACCAAGCCCGAAATCCAACCCTACCCGCATCATACATGCACATACACATACAAACGAGTTCAACACACACACTTCAAAAACGGGTTTTACTATGCGTCCAGCCCCAAATCAGTTAAAACGTGTAAAAGAGGGGTCCTAGAACTCTCCTTGAAAGCCTCTTCGAGTAAAGCTTCTCACAAAGTCTTTTGTCTTCAACTTTTGCACCTTGATTCTTCAAAAACCCTAGGTTTTGCTCTTTCTCCTTTCACTTTCTCTCTCTAACCGAATGAAAAGGGGAGAATGAGGGGAGAATGGGTTGCCATGCCCCTTTTGTACCCCCACTCCTCCAAAGATTTTCCCATTTTGGCAAGTTTGGTCCCTCGACTTTGGGCTTTATTTGTTTTCCTTTCTTTTTCATCTTTCCTTAGCTTCAAGGGAAATAACTAGGTGTTACACAGGGTGACTGTATGTATAACGATACTAATAAAACTCTTTTGCCATATAGCCCTGATATCTTGCACAGGTGTCTTTACAATCTCCCTCCATAGTTAAGGCTTTTCCTTTGACTAACTTCTGCATTAACATACAAATAAAAACCCCTGAATCACCACCAAGGTCACCCCCTTCCTTAGGCAAGTACTCAATAGTTGTGAAAGACATATGATCCCTTTTATCAAGATGAATAAACAGTGCAGTATAATTTTTTTTTCTGAGTAACCAATCTGTTCCATCAGATAGTAAAAGTTACATGGAATAAAATCTAAAATAGGAATAACTAACTCATGATATAGTTCACGATATAAGTTTGACCAATATTGAAGGATCTCCAATGTATGCAAGTTGATTCGGATAAGTAACCAATCTTCAACTGCTTTTATAAGTATTAGAATATAAACATATTGCACCTCCCAAAATGGAGGGTACAACTCATCAGTTCCATTGGCATATTTGACAGACTTGACATCTTTCCACACACATGATTCATCTTGAAAGTAAGGTGGTAAAATTTTCCAATTCAACCATGATGGTCCAAATTTCGCAAGCTTTTCACGCCTCATCCGCATCATTCGTTTTACCCAACCTTCTATATGTTGTGATATAAAGTATTATCATCTAATAAATATTATATAAAACTAATTTATTTAACTAAAATATATATAGTATTCTTTACAAGTGGAGAAAGACGACCGTCGCGTTCATACCCTAATAAAGCACCCCAAAAATCCTTCCCAAGCCAGTTACCACCAAATAGAACTGAAACACAATATGGCGCATCCCCGTTGTTGTAGAAGTCAATAGCATCTTTTGACCAGTTTTTAGATTATTCTTCATCTGCAACTAAAAATGGTATATGCACCGGGTTGTTTTCTGATGTATACGATTCATGTTGCTTCATAGGCCGCCTCAACTTTGTAGAATTGAACACGTCAATCAAAGTTCATGAACTTGTTCTTTACTAGGACGGTGTGCCATTTTTATGGGTTATGTGATGTTTTTTTGGAAGGGTTGTGGTATTTGAAATATGGTGATTTATGATGATAAGGTGGTTGTATTTATAGGAGTTTTTTGAATAAAATTAATATTTTTATTTCATAACATAAAAGTAATATTATAATATTAAACAATAATAACTAGTACACAACAAATAAAATTATGATACAACAATCTCCTCATGAATATGAGTTTGGACAAGTGTTCATTTTATGACCTATTTGTCTACATATTGAACATCTACGTATGACAAGTGCATCTGGATGATGAACATCCATCTCGTTTTGTATCCTTCTCGTGCGTCTCCTACCTCATGACATGGTGATTTTTGAGGAATCACCTCTTATCCCCCAACCTAGGTTCATCCAATAATCAATGTGACGAAGCGGGTAAAAATGTCCATTATATTGTTCTTGAGAAACAACCGTACTATAGACCTGATGAACAATGTTATGAGGTGATGCACCTCTATGGTGGCAAACTGCAATTGCATGTAAGCACGAGAATCTTTGCATCTGCCATTTACCACACGTGCAAGTTCTGTTATTGTATTCCATGGTATAATTATTTCCACTAGCTTCATTTGTTTTTATCTTTGACATAACTCTATACCTCGCCTCTCTATAACAAACTCTGTTATGATATGCTCTTGTGAGTTAACATCACGTGTGTTAAATAAACGCCATATGCGAGGGGGTAATGCGGTGTTGCAGTTGGTTGCGATGTCAGTGTGCTTTCTGAGCTGTTCGACTGTTTTCTTGAAAGCACATTTAATAATAGCTTTTATTGGCATAATCCTGACACCTCACAACGTATTATTGAAAATTTTTGAAATGTTCGTCATCAAGTTACCCCACCGACGATGATTTTTATCATGTACGAGCGTCCATTTACTCTCTTTAATAGCTTTTAAATATTCCTACGCTTCTAGATTGACACTCGTCATTTGACTTACATAGTAGTTATACTTCCTTTGTTGGGTGGTGCTTCCAATAGACCAACATAGCCTTTTTAAGCTAGAAACCTTGAACTTTTGCATGAGGTTACTTCGAACATTTCGGAGACAAAATTGATGCACAACATTGTTTTTCCACTCTTAAAGAGTATTCATTTCACGAATAATTCCTTTGTGCCTATCGGAAATAACACATAACTTCTTTCCCGAACCAATAGAATTATGGTGAACTGTAATGTGTGACCAAAATTGTTGGAAAAACCAACTCCAACTTTCTACCTTCTCTTGGTCTACAATTGCATAAGCTATCGGCATTACATTAACTCTTTGCATTTTTTGCAATTGAAAATAACATTTTACCATGGTAAGAACCTTTCAAGAAAGTGTCGTCAACAAATATCATAGGCTAACAATAGCTGAACGCTTTAATTATTGGAACGAATGTCCAAAACACATATTTAAATGTGTAATAAGCAGATGTACCGGTCAGATGATCTAACCATTCCACGATAACATGTTTCTTCTCTTGTAATGCATTGATGTACATTGGTAATTCCTCAAAGTTACTGTCTCAGCTGCCATAATATTCTCAATAGCAACTTTTCTAGCTCGCCAGGCTTTATTATATGTAACATCAAAATTCAACATGTCTTTCAAATGCGCTTGAATCTGCTTGATGGGAAAAGCAATATCTTGACAAATAAAATGGATGATACAAGTAACAATATCTCTACATTTGAAACTTCTATTGTTTTTACGAACAACAGTACCAAAGCAGTTGTGGGCATTCACTCATCTTGAAATTCTCCACATGTGATGATCATGGTTCTTGGAAGCATAAACATACCATGAACATAGAGGACCACTATGAAGATTATTATTGTAATGAGGGCTGGTGTTGTAGCACTTTGCTCTCCATCTTGTATGTTTACTTTCCACTACTACAACCTCTTTGTTACGTGCAATATTCCATAACTACACTGCATGCATCCCTTCATCTTTCAATTTAAAATACATTTCAACACAAATTTCTTTTTACTATTCATTCCATATATCCATATGGTCTTCATCGTCAAAATTAACAGCTTCATAATCTCTTAACTCCTATGGATCTTTAGAATAGTTCACCTCCCTATAAGATCCTGGATTAACACCAGAATTATAATTGTTTGAAACTCCATAGCTTTGGTTGTCATCATCACTGGATTCTTCATGTGATGGAATGAGTTTAGTATCTTCACTGCTGTCTGAATGTACATCATCTGACTTTAAAAACCTCCGTTATAATCATCAATTTGATGATGAGAATTAATTGACGGACCGGGTTGATAATCATGCGATCTTTCATTACATTGATAATAAAAATTGCTTGACAGATCGGGTGCTTGAGATATAGAGAAATCGAGTACGATATCCATATAACTGGATTGTTGTACAGACATTTTTGGCTCAGTGATAACATATACATTCCTAAAAAAGTTTCAACATTTTTTCCCAAATAATACAAAACATCTAGACTTGAGTCACTGAAAATTTTATAACTTTGAGAAAAACCAGCATATGAGTAATATAATTTAAATTTCAAATTATAATACTCTTTTTGGACCTGAAGATGATTATATATAAAATTTACAAATTCTTCGTATGAAACTCTATTACGAAGAATAATAGTTAAACTTATAGTAGAAACATCACATATGATATTTCCATTTTCTAATGAAATATCACCAGCCCAATATATTTGTAAAAAATAAGACCGAGACATGATAATGATTAGGTTTTTTTTTTAATGTGAATTTATTGAATGGATCGGTTTGATTTATAAATAAAATGGGTGAGTGTGTATGTTGAATAATAAAGTTAGGTTAAATGTGTGGATGAGGTGTGTTTAAGAACCCACCCTTGCCAAGGGCAAGTTCTCTAGGTCATGTCACATCACACGTATCACATGCATGACATCACACACACATGCACACACCACGACATCACATCACACACACATGCACCTGTCTGACACAGAACCCGCCCCTGGCAGGGGCGGGAATCCTCTAAGTCAAAAGTTTCTGAGATTCACCCTTATTGTCAACTCTCTCTCTAGACTCACCATTTTTTTAAAAAATAATTTGAATTCACATCACATGCTTTTAATGATTATTGCATGTCTTTAGGAATTATTATTGAACACCCTGTTACTCATGTACACTCATAAAATGGCTTACCTGTGTCATTAATCAAACTTCTATAGCTAATAGCTAGACCATTAATAATGAAGTCAAAACTCATAAAATGGCTTACCTGAGTCATTAATCAAACTTCTATAGCTAATAGCTAGACCATTAATAATGAGGTCAAAACTCCTTGTTAAAATGGCTTTGCTTCCATCATAAGATATCTTGAACCTTTAACGGGTGATTTATTTATAGCACGTTTCGCTGATTATCACTTTAACAAGTCAATTTTCCCGACATTAGTGGGAGAAAAGAAATAACAAGAAAATGATGTCTCATGGTATGTTCCTTCATTATTGTATCTTGATCCAGTAACTAAACAACATGACCCTGTAAGAAATTGCAAATTAATTACCTGATGCATTTACTAACACAAATAGAGTTACTAAATCTTATATACTAGCTGCTAATTCTCCAACTGGAGCTGAGATTCCAAATAAGAAAATAGATAACACAACGGCTTATGAATCTAAAAAACGTTTAAAACGAGGAAGACCAATCGGTTCCAAGGATAAAAATCCTCAAAAAAGAAAAACTCATGAAAAGGAAGTTGACCATAAAATGAATGATCTTGATGCAATGCTGAATACCAAAACCTCTCATGAGGAGGATTTAGATGAAAATAACAAAGAAATGTCAATTCACAATGGTCACACACATATCTTATCGAATCGAGATGAAATAAAAATAAAATATTGATGGCATATTTTCTTATTCCGTAGGAAGTGACATCATAAGTGGAGATGATGATCCTGAACCAAGATGATTTCAAAATCAGTTAGTGACTGTCAAAATAGACATGATTGAGATAAAAAGAAAGGAGCTATGCAAGCTGAATTAGATTCACTTAACAAACGAAAGGTCTTTGGACCAATTATTATTACTCTGATGGATGTAAAGCCTGTAGGGTATAAATGGATTTTTGTATGAAAACAAAATGAGAAAAATGAAGTTACAAGGTATAAAGCTAGACTTGTAGCTTAAGGATTTTCCTAAAGGCTAGATATTGATTATGAGGAACATACTCCCCTGTTATGGATGTCATAACCTTTAGATACTTAATCAGTTTAGTAGTCTCTATAAATTTAGAGATGCGTCTTATGGATGTTGTCATAGTTTACTTGTATGGATCACTACATAGTGACATCTATATGAAAATTCCTAAAGTTTTTGAATTCCCTAAAGCATTAAGCTCAAAGCCTAAGGAAATGTATTCCATCAAAGTACAAAGATCCTTGTATGGACTCAAACAATCTGGAAGGATGTGGTTGTAAGGCCCCGTTCCCGGGACTTTTACAGTTGGATCCTCATCACACATAAACATATAATTACGTTTGCCTTATGAAAATATTGCAGCAGAAACATCAAAATGACATCTCATTCCATTATAAAAACTTTTGCCAAATAATACATCATCGATTAGTTACAAAATATATTGTTGCATTACATCACAAAAGCGTTAAATAAATGGATGCCATCCCAAAAGAGCTGAGTAGCCACCTCGTGCCATCCTCAGCAATCATTACCTGCCAACTGGAAACACATCAAAGTCAGCGTTACTGAGTGAGTTCAAGTTTTATAAAATAAAACATACTTTTCTTTCGTTAAAACCGTTCTTTACTTTCATGTGACCATACATCAAACGTACACATAGATAATATCATTATTATCTTCTTTAATCTTTCATGCTTTCATTCTTTCATCATTACTTATTTCTTTCCTTCCACCATAAACTTTACCCAGCTATTCTCTGATACTTGACCTAGGACTAACATAGACTAGCTATAACGGTGCATCACACCTCTGGTCACAGTACCTAGGGTAGAGTTTAGGTGTACCACTACTATGTGCAATACCCAGATATTCTTGGTACTGGACCTAGGTCTATCATAGACCAGCTATAACGGTGCATCACACCTCTGATCGTAGTACCTAGGGTATGCAGCAACGGGGCTATACAAATGGTCAATCACAAAGAAAGACCCCGATGTGCATCCTCCCGGGGTAGCGAACCCGCACACCGTTGGGCTAACACCTTTTAATGAAATGTCACGACATACTATGCTTCAAGACTTTCTTTACTTTCATCTTTCATTAATGCATGCATTCTTACTTCATGTTCCTCTTTCATTATCTTTCACTTTACATTACATAATACTTTCATTCATTCATTAACGTTCATCATAAAGTCATGGAAAGATAAACATACATCATAATAAGGAGCATAACATACATAGTCATCATCATCATACAGGGCAACATCATACATACATAACATGCATAATCATGCAACATCATCATCATGCCTAACATGCTCTCTAAGGCCTCAACAGTCAACTTTCATGAACTTACGGGAACCTTTATGTCAAAAACTTACATCTGCACTTTCCCCTGAAAGTTAGAAGTTAAACTATACTTATCCTTGGGTGCAACAGCCCTATTCGGGCGTATGGACACCCTTCAGTCGCATGGCCTCCATGCGACTGAACATCATGCGATTGGACCAATGCGGATGGACACTCATGTGAATGAAACTAATGCGGATGAGCACTTATGCGACTGGACCCTCAATCGCATGACTCCCCATGCGACTGGCCCCAATCGTGCGAATGGGTTTCCAATCGTGAGAATGAACCCCAATCGTGCGAATGAACCCCAATCGCCCCTCATTCGGCCGTATGGCCTCCATTCGGTCGCCTAGCCCTAGCTGGTGCAGAATGCAGTTCATCCCGAACCCAATCTGCCATTTTCGACCTCCAAGCTCATCCAAGCTCATTCTAAGCCCAATCAAACATCCTAAACCTTAGGAATGCATACCACAACACCATTCAAGCACACACAAGCTCAAAAGCAAGACCCAAACGAATCATACACTCACACACACATACACAAACGGTCAAACACATACACACTCAAAAACCCGATTTTCAGATGTGTTCTAGCCCTAAATCATTCAAAAACGTTTAAAGGAGGGCTCCTAGAACTCACACAAATGACCACGACAAGAAGAGCTTCGATTTGACTCGCTTCTCAACGATTTTGGCCACTCGAACTAACCCGAACCAACACTTCTTCCTCTTTTCTTCCTTTCTCTCTTCTCCTCTCTTGTTTGGCTGAAATATGAGTGTGGGGAGAGGTTAAGGGCTACCCTCTCCCTTTATATACCCTCACTCACCCAACTTTCTTTCGTTGGCGAGTTTGGTCCCTCGACTTAGGACTTTATTTCTTTTCTTCCTTCGTCAGCTTCAAAATAAATAAATAACCGGTGTTACAGTGGTACAATTGTTTGAGTAAATAATTGACAAGTAAAGGATATACAAGTAACCTTATTTTTCCATGCGTCTTCATCAAGAAAACAACATCAAGATATGTGATCATAGAAGTGTATATTGATGATCTATTATAACTAAGACACAAAAGGAAATTAATGAAACAATTACTCTGTTAATGAAAGAATTTGAGATGAAAGACCTTGGAAGAACCAAATATTATCTTGGTTTGTAGATTTAGCATATGCATAAGGGAATACTTATACATCAGACTACTTATACCGAGAAACTTTTAAAGTGTTTCAATATGGACAAGGTAAATCCTTTAAGTACACTGACGGTTGTTAAATCACTCAATGTTGATAATGATCTTTTTCGTCCTTGCAAGGATAATGAAAAGGTTCTTGGTCTAGAGATACAATATCTCAATGCAATTGGAGCTCTTATGTATCTTACTAACTGTACAAGACCTAAAATTTCTTTTACAGTTAATTGTTTTGAAGATTTAGTTAAGCCCCTACTAAAAGGCACTGGAATGGGAATAAACATATTGTTCGATATCTTCGAGGTACTATTGATTTAGGCTTTTTTTATCCTAATAACTCAAAAGAAGGGTTGATTGGTTATGCAAATGCAAGTTATTTATCTGATCCCCATAAAGAAAAATCACAAACTAGATACGTATTTAAGAATGGAGGAATTGTGATTTCATGCCGTTCTCAGAAACAAACACTCATTGCGACATCCTCAAATTATGTTGAAGTCATTGCATTACATGAAGCTTCAACAGAATATGTATGGTTAAGTTCTATGACAAAGCTTATATAAACTTCTTGTGCATTGGAGAAAGATGAAAATGCAACACCAATCTATAAAGATAATGCAGCTTGTATCTCACAGATGAAATAAGGGTATATCAAAAGTGACAGAACAAAGCATATACCAGCAAGATTCTTTTCATACACTCAAGATCTTATTAAGATAAACAATTCGAAATGAGATACATTCAATCTAGTAACAATTCAATTGATCTTTTCACAAAAGCACATCCTAAAACAACTTTTAGGAAACATATTTATGATATTGGCATGCGGCATGTACACACAATGTGATGAACTACAAGAGACAATTTGAGGGGGAGTTATAAGTCGCACTTTTTTTTTCCTTAGCTAAGGTTTTTTGCCACTGGATTTTTCTTTATCAAGGTTTTCAATGAGGCAGTACTTAAACTCTTGAAGTCTAGAAAGTATCATCAAAGGGGGGGTATTATAATTATTACCATAGCAAGTCGTTGAACTCTTTGTTAAACTTGTAGATAAGTTTACTATACTACTTATCTACCAAAATAGGTTATCTTGTCTACCAAAATGATTGATCTGTGTAGTATAAATACCAACTCAATATAAAGGAGAAGAGGCACCTATTGTATACATTTTCATAAGTTATACATTTCTCTTCTTCTTACTCTTGCAATTCTCTTTAAAGTCCTTAAGGTTATAACACTAATCTTGTGTTAATTATTGTAGTATTATAACATATAAATATTTTTGGAGTTTTAAAAAAATAAATAAAACTAGTATTTACTTTAAAGAATCAACAAAATATAGTTAATTCCCTCTTACACCTTTTGTAACCTTATTATTATATTTTAATTAATTATGAAACTACAATTGTATTTCTCAACAATTAAATTAGTTTCAACAAAGTCAAGATTGTTTCCTATGTTTTTTAAGACTAAAATACCATTTAAAAATATAATAATAATATAAAACTCACACTCCACCCCTACACAACCCCACCCCATTCTACCCACCCACCCACCCTAAATTTCATCTTTTTCTTCCTCCTAAAGTTCAACTCAAACAAACAACCACAATAACTCCAATGACTACTCCGGTGACACCACCATCTTTAACACCACCAGAACACAACCACCATCCCTAACACCACCAGAATGTCATCACCATCCCACCATATCCAACACCTCCCCACCACCACCATTCAACAACCACCATCTCCGACACCACAGGTCACCACCTCGAATCCAATCAAGGTTAAGGGTGCAATGATGGTGACGGGTGATGTTGTTCTTACCACAAATCTACCAGGTGATACTTTAATGGTGTTCCAATGAGTAAGAAATGGTGGTGGTGGGTTATGGTGGTAGGTTACGGTGGTGGGTTACGGTGGTGTGATGTGTGGTGGGTTGAAGATGCGGATGAAGGGGAGGAGACTGCGGTGGTAAGGAAGAGAGAGAGTTGGGCTAAAGTGGTGGGTTGTGGTGGTGGGTGGAGGTTGTAACACCCGGTTATTTTTTTTAAAGAAAGATAAGAAATGAAGAATAAAAGAAGGAAAAGCAATTAAACCCAAGTAGAGGGGTTAAAAACGTAAAAGAAGGATAAAAGTACAAAAGTTGATGTAAAGGTGGGCATGGCCGTCCACCTTCACTTCTCATCACCTTTTCACTTCGGTTAGAGAAAGAGAGAGAGCAGAAACTACGGTTTGAAGGAGAAGAAGAAGAAGAGGCAGAATTCAAGGTAAGAATTCATGGATTTTTAAGTGTTTGTGTTGGGTTTTGGTCTCGGGTGTATGCTTATGTGCTTGTTTGTGTTCGTGTGTGTGTGTGTTATGGGTTTTTAGGTGTTTGAACTCATTCGCATATGGGTTAGAAGGAAGATACGCCCAAAGTTGCACCAGGTGAGTTTCTAGACCCCTTTTTTTACTTGTTTTAAACCCATTGGGGTTGAAAATGTATTTAAACGATTTTTACAATGTTTATGTATGTATACCCGTATGTGTATTTGTGTGTGTTTACGGGTGGGGTTTGACTTTTGGCTATGTTGTGTATGATGATGTTATGGTTGTGTTTCTAAAGTGTAGGATGTATGATTTAAGCTTAGAACACCATAGATGATGATTGGCAACTGAGTTATGATGTTTAAGTGTGTTATAGTCTGCCCATGCACCTAAACAGTGGCCCATGCGCCCAACAAAAATAACGGCCTAAGTGTTCCCATGCGCCCAAAACTCATGCGCCCAAATAGTACCCTATGCGCCTAGAATTAGGCTAGAATTGACTAAGTGTCCAGACGTCCAGGTTCCCATGTGCCTAGGCACTCATGCACCTGCATAGTGTCCATGCGCTTAGAACTGCCCAGAATAAACTATGTTGCTCATGCGCCTTAATAGTACCCATGCACCTGAAAGTTGCCCATACGCCTAAGTGTTCCCCATACGCCTGCATAGTGCCCATGTACCTGCATAGTGCCCATGCGTCTAAGGACTTAGAATATTTTCTGATTCTTGGGTAAAAAGTGTAATGTAGGCTTTGACTTGGGATGTTCCTGGGGGCTATGTAAGTTGACCTTTTGAAGTCATAAATGTTGTGATGGGTGATGTATGATGTGATGTAAGATTGGTGATTATGCATGAAGATGTGTGATTGATGATGTTTGATGATTATGTATGATTGTATGATATATTCCTTCTGATGATGCATGTTTATCTTTCTTATGGCTTTACGTGTCATGTTAATGAATGAAGTATTATGTAACGTAAAGTGAAAGATAATGAAAGAGGAACACGAAGTAAGAATGCATGCATTATTGAATGATGAATGAATGAAGGAAAGGCTTGCAAGCACATATATGAGGTGAGCAACCCTGTTGTTGAAACAGACTTGGATAGCATGCAATCATTGAGTTTGCCTATGAGGTGAGCAACCCTGTTGTTGCAACAGACTCAGATAGCGTGCAATCGTTGAGATTGCCTATGAGGTTAGCAACCCTGTGGTTGCAACAGACTCGGATAGTGTGCTATCGTGAAGTTGCCATGATGTTAGCAACCCTATTATTGCAACAGACTCAGATAGCGTGCTATCATTGAGATTGGCAATGAGGTGAGCAACCCTATGGTTGCAACAGACTCGAATAGCGTGTAATTGTTGGGATTGCTAATGAGGTGAGCGACCCTGTTGTCACAACAGACTTGGAGAACGAACGCATAGAATGAACAAAAGTTAACGAATGTAATGGAGATAATAATTATATTATCAATGTGTATGTATATTGCATGGTCACGAATGAATGTAAAGCGTAATATTATTTGAAAGAAAGTAAAGAACGGTTTTAACGATTGAAATGTATGTTTTATTATAAAATTAGAACTCACTTAGCAACGCTAACTTTTATACATTTTCAGTTGGCAGGTAAACATTGTTGAGGATGGCCTGAGGGTGAAGCTACTCAGTAGGGGGAAAGACTGGCATCCATTCATACTTGTTATCGTTGTTGTTTTCTAATGCAATTGAACAATTCTTTTGTATTCAGTTAAACTATAGTGTATTGCCAGCAACAGTGTTTTTAATGAAATGAATGGCTTTTGTTAAAATAATTCCGTGCTTAAACTCGTTAATTTATAATATCTAATGTATTTAATGTTGTGAATGACCAACTGTGAGGTGTCCGGGAACGGGGTCTTACAAGTTGGTATCAGAGCCAAAGTTTAAGTGAAATGGGTAAATTTTCAGAATAAACCTTAACTTAACTGAGAATGGGACGGAAAGGGGAATGTGATGCCAATCTAAGTAGCTGCGTGCCATCAGGTATTTTCGTAAAGTTAACCGGTTTTATATGCGCATGGTATGTGGTTATGTGTTATATGTAGGTTTAAATACTGATGTAGTCAGGACAAGTAATGCTTGGGGTATGAAGAGTAAAGTAAGTGGTTAATCACAACTGGCCACTGTAATTAGGACTTACTATGCTTAACATAAACTAAGTCGTTCCCTTAAAGGACCGTGTTGGTGTTTGAATCTTTCAGTGTGCGCTTAGAGGATGGCCGGTGGTAGATCTTCAAAAGCCTCTTATGGTGGAGGTCACGGTGCTGCACCGCAACCCAAGAGATGAAGACCCAGAGTTGAGAAGGTGGTTCCTGAAGAACCTGAGACCCCTCATTCGGAGGGTGGCGACGAGAGCACCAATCTAAGAGCCTCAGTAAAGGAGGCTATGGTGGAAGAAGTCCACCAGGTTATGCAGACAATCTTACCGTCTATGGTGACCGAAGTGATTAAGGTGGTACGGGAGGGGAACGAAAGGAGAGAAACAGGTCCACGGGAGGATGGGCGCAACCAGAGCTGGAAACGGTTCTCTCTGATGATGAAGAGGAGAAAGAAGACCTGTGCCAGAGGCGACACGAGGCTGTAACTATGGGACGTTTATGAGATGCAAGCCCCCTACATTCGATGGAAATGGCACTGCTGCTGCTGCTCACCGGTGGGTGAGGGAAATGGAGGTTGTTCTTGATATCAGTGAGTGCTGTGAAGACCAAAAGGTGAAGTTCGCTACCCACTCTTTTGTGGACTCGGCTTTGTGCTGGTGGGACAACATTGTCCAAGTCAAGGGTAGCACGGCTATTGGGAGAATGAGATGGCTTGAACTGAAGAAGCTAGTGATTGAGGAATTCTGTCCTCATTGAGAGATGGATAAGGTAGAAAGAGAGTTCCTACAGCTGGAGGCGGGAACGATGACACACCAGTAGTACACCACAAAATTTAACGAAATGGCACGTCTGGTGCCGGATCAGGTGACACCTCTGTCTCGAAAGATCAAGAGGTATATTCAGGGTTTGCCAGCGGATATTCACAGGCACATGATCGCTGCCCGGCCAAGCACGTTTAGGTCAGCGGTGGATTTGGCGGGGAGACTGTATGATGAGAGAACGGTGGTGGTGACTGAAAGCGGTAGGAAGAGTGGAGGTGATCGAAACTGGCATGGGAAGAGGTTTGGTCGGGGTGGTGCCCCGATGAACAACAAGAGTGCATGGGTGGATGACTGACGTGTGGTCACATCTGGTGCAGGATTGAAGAAATGTGGTAAATGCGGGAAGGAGCATTCGGGAGAATGCAAACGGGGATCAAACAGCTGCTTCAAGTGTGGGAAGCTGGCCCGCTGGCATATGGCTAGATTGTGGGGTTGCAAGGTGTTACAACTGTGGGGAGAATGGTTATCTGAGTAGAGATTGTAAGGGCCAAAGGCTGAAAGTTTGGGAGCGAAGAAGGCTGAAGGAGAAGGGTAGAAGGCAAATGCCCGAGCTTTCACGATGACTCGGGAGGAGGCTAGGACAGACCCCGACGTGGTGTAAGGTATATTTCTAGTAAACCAAACTCTTGCATCTGTGTTGTTTGATTTCGGTGCTAGTAGGAGTTTCATTTCTGCTGCCTTTTGTGCTAAGTTTCCCATTAAGAGTAGATGTATTGATGAGCCCTTCAAGGTAGAAACTGCCATAGGTAAGTCTACAAGGATTTCTAAGGTGATAGAAGGTTGTGATATAGAACTAGATGGTTATAAGTTCCCTGTTAGACCATTCGTGATGACCTTAGGCGGTTTTGATGTAGTCCTAGGAATGGATTGGTTGGCGGACTACGAAGCGAATATTGTGTCTCGCAAGAAGATGATCCGATTGACAGCGCCTGACGGGATTAAGGTGACGGTTTATGGTGATCGAGTCACGACAATCCCGAAAGTGATTTCGATAACGGTGGCGGGAAAGTGCATGAGGCGTGGATGTAATGCCTACTTGGCCTACGTAAAGGACGTGGTTGCGCCAACACCATAGCTGTCTGATATACCGGCTGTGTGTGATTTTCCGGATGTGTTTCCAGAGGATTTTCCAGGTGTGCCACCGGACCGTGAATTGAGTTCCAGATTGACTTGATACCAGGTGCCCAACCCGTTGCAAAGGCACCGTATCGGTTAGCTCCGACAGAAATGAAAGAGTTGATGGAGCAGTTGCAAGAGCTGCTTGATAAGGGGTTTATTAGACTGAGAATCTCTCCTTGGGGTGCTTCGGTCTTGTTTCTAAAGAAGAAAGACAGTAGTATGAGGATGTGCATTAACTACCATGAGCTGAATAAGTTGACAGAGAAGAACCGATACCCCTTACCGAGAATAGATGATTTGTTCGATCAGCTTCAGGGTGCCAATTGGTTTTCAAGGATAGACCTTCGATCTGGCTACCATAAGTTGAAAGTAAAGGAGCAGGATATTCCTAAGACAGCTTTTCGCACGCGATATGGTCACTACGAGTTTCTTGTCATGTCTTTTGGTTTGACCAATGCGCGAGCTGCTTTTATGGATCTGATGAATCGTGTGTGTCGGCCGACGTTGGATAAATCTGATAGGTTTGTTAGAACATAAAAATCGAAGTTTAACCATTTGAACTTTCTGAAAAACGCAGCGGATATATATAGCTTTATAATTTGTTTATAAGCTGAATAAAATGTTCTTTAGGTGACCATATAAATGTATAAAACAAACCCATATTACAAGGATCATTTTTATGTGAATAGACAAGCTATGAAAGCATAAAACATGCATTATGGACAGCCATATAGAGGCTGCCATATACTACCTTTCGGCAGCGAAAGGAGGTCAAACTTTGAAGATGATGATGTTATTTGAGCAGCAATCCTTCAAGGTGGAGGACCTCAAATCTCGATACCCACAAGTCTTGCAAACACCTACTTGCTAGGTAGTGTTACACCAAACCTTGAACCTCTTCTTGAACTCGATTTCCAGCCAACAATTGCTTGAAGTTCAGCCAAGAAACTCTTGAAAACAGCCAAGATTTTCGAGATTTTGAAGAGAGAAGAAGGAGAGAATTACTCTTGCATGTATGAGAGAGAAAAAAATGTTAGCTTGAATGGATGGATGATTGTGTGTTTAGTTAAGTCTTACAATAATCAAGAAAATTTGGCTTCCCCAAGCCCACTTGTTTTGGCCGTGGGAATGCATTTGAAATGCATTTCCCACTCAATTTAATTCCCCTTTTTTTTTAACATTATGTCATCCATTCAAGTTATAAAAATTAAACTCTTGTTGTAATTTTTATAACATAACACTCTTTTATAAGTCATTATCTAACCATTTTAAATAATGAAACAAATAAATCTCTCTTGAACAAAATCATCCATATAATTTTGTTCTAACATAAGAGCAATATTTAGAAAACCAATTTTCTAAATTAGGTGACTTTATTTGTTGTATGATCCTATCAATAGGCAAATATTTATTGGTGTTTGTATAACTCGTTATTGGTATGACCTGACTTGGATCATAACGTACTAACCACATAAATATTATATGTGTCTTGGGCATATAAGATCCAACAATCTCCCACTTGCACAAGATTCATAGAAGATTGATGCAAGCAGTAAATACCGCCTAGCAACGGTTTACTACCCTTAATACATATGACTAAGTTCCATTCAATAACATCATCCTCTTCAAGTACCATACTTTAAATGTTTTAGGTGAATCAATCATCTATCCTTTTGTCACAGATGTCATGTTAAATCCTAGAGACACGGAGTGATCATTCTCATTGATTTAACTTTATCAGGCCTTAGACATCTTACTCTCAACGAATAAGAGGGACAAATCCCATCTTGACTACATACGTCTCTCACAATTACCTTATATTATACTTGAATTCAGACTTTTGTATTGTCATATTTCAGAATAGTGAAGAACTGAGCCAAAATATAATATTTGGTAAATATCAAGACCCAATATGTATCACAGGTCTGAGGATACCAAATGATGTTCGCCTTTACTCAAAATTACTTATGATCAGTCAGCAAGATTCCATGTAGTAATTTTGAGATGCAGGTCTGTCCAATATTTGCATCCCACAAATATCTATGAACCTTGGTAGCAACCCATTGCTCTATATTCATCCTTATGAATATCAACCAATCCAAGTTCATAATAATCTTACCCTCACACTTGTTCCCACAAGTCTGAACGACTACGGACATTTAGAGTAAACATTTCACTCATGGATTAAACATACTAAATTGGAACATTAATTGAAAGATTATAACCAAATAATTTTATTCAACTAATAAAGAGTTCCGCATATCCAAATACAAAATTTATAGATCAAATCCAATCACTAGAATATCGAAGTCCCATGGCACAAGTATGACCTTCATGCTTTGCCTTGTCAAGAAGCTTCGTGAGAGGATCCGCTATGTTTTGATCTGTGTGAACTTTGCGAATACATATCTTTCCTTTTGCAACTTCATCTCGTATGTAGTTGAATCTCCGCTTAATGTGCCTAGTCTTTTGATGAGCACGAGGTTCCTTGATTTGAGCAATCGCACCCTCGTTATCACAAAGAATCTCCAGAGGATCCTGAATGGAAAGGACTACCCCTAGATCGGCTATGAATTTCTTCAACCATCCAGCTTCCTGTGTTGCCATTGAAGCGGCGATGTATTCTGACTCTGTAGTGGACAACGCTACGACTTCTTGCTTTGAGCTTTTCCATGAAATAGCTCCTCCATTCAGAATAAATATGTACCCCGATTGAGATCGTGAATAATCTCGATCGGTTTGAAAACTCGCATCCGTGTAACCTTTTACAACAAGTTCCTCTTCACCAGACCTGTAGATCAAGAACATGTCCTTAGTCCTCCTTAGGTACTTCAGAATGTTCTTGACAACCATCTAATGACTATCACCAGGATTTCGCTGGTATCTACTCGTCATGCTTAAAGCGTATGACACGTCGGTCTAGTGCATATCATTGCGTATATGATGGATCCTATAGCAGATGCATATGGGATTGCCTTCATTCTATTCTGCTCCTCCTTTAAGCTTGGACATTGAGTCGTACTCAATATTGTCCCTCTCTGAATAGGTACAGTACCTTTCTAAGAGTTCTCCATCTTGAACCTTTTCAAGATTTTGTCGATGTATGCACTTTGATTCAAACCAATCAGCCGCCTTGATCTATCCCTATAGATCTTTATTCCCAGAATATAGGCGGCTTCACCAAGATCCTTGATGGAAAAACAACTTCCAAGCCAGGTTTTTACACCTTCCATGGTTGGAATGTCATTTCCAAATAGTAATATGTCATCAACATATAATACTAGGAAGGTTATTTTGCTCCCACTAGCCTTCTTATACACACAAGCCTCATCAGTGTTTTTGATGAAGCCAAATTTCTTTACCTCCTCATCAAAACGGTGATTCCAGCTTCTCGATGCTTGTTTCAATCCATAGATTGATTTCTTTAACTTGCATACTTTATTAGGATGTTTTGGATCGACAAAACCTTCAGGCTGAACCATATAGACATCTTCCTCAAGATATCCATTTAGGAAAGCGGTTTTGACATCCATTTGCCAAATCTCATAATCATAATGAGCAGCTATGGCAAACAATATCCTTATAGACTTTAGCATCACAACAGGTGAGAAAGTTTCATCACAATCAACCCTTTGAGTTTGAGTGAAACCCTTTGCTACAAGTCTAGCTTTATAAGTATCCAAGTTTCCATGCATATCAGTTTTCTTCTTGAAAACCCACTTACTTCCAACTACCTTGGAATTAAGAGGTGGTACAACAAGTTCCCAAACTTGATTGTCATACATGGATTGCATCTCAATGTTCATGGCCTCAAGCCATTTGTCACAATCCAAATCGGACACTGCATCATGGTATGTGGTTGGTTCATCTGAATCTACCACATAGCATCCATCCATGAAAAATCCGTATCTTTCAGGTGGATTACTAGTTCTACCACTTCTGCGAACGTTTTGTGTGTATCGATCAACCGCTTGATCATCTTCAACATCCTCATGTTGAGTGCTAGTTTCAACCAAACGTGTATCGGGTGTGGTTCTTGATCTTCCTCAAGATCCACTGTTCTACTGCTAGTTCCTTCCGTAAGGAACTTTGCTTCTAAGAACTCACCCTTTCTGGAAACAAACACCTTTTGTTCCAGTGGATCATAGAAATAATATCCCATAGAATCTCTAGGATATCCAATAAAGATACACTTGGTGGATTGTACTTCCAATTTGTTTGGGGTGGGAGTCTTAACATAAGCCTCACAACCCCAGACCCTTAAGTATGATAGGGATGGAACTCTTTCATGCCATATCTCAAAAGGTGTCTTTTCCACCTTTTTGGTTGGGGCCATATTCAGAATACGGGCCGCGGAGAGCAAAGCGAAACCCCAAAATGATAGAGGCAATGCACTTCTAGCCATCATAGATCGAACCATATCCAATAAGTTTCGATTCCTCCTCTCAGACACACCATTATGTTGTGGTGTTCCAGGTGGAGTGAGTTGTGAGACAATTCCACAACTCCTAAGATGATCTTGAAAAACATCACTTAGGTATTCACCACCTCTATCGGTGCGGAGAACTTTAATTGTCTTGTTGAGTTGATTTTCTACTTCATTCTTGAAGATTTTGAACGTTTCAAAAGCTTCATCTTTGTGCCTTAATAAGTACACATACCCATAGCGACTATAATCGTCGATAAAGGTAATGAAGTATCTTTCACCATTCCTAGTCATTGGCTTAAAAGGACCACATACATCCGAATGTATGATACCTAATAAATCTTTTGCCCTTTCGTTAGTCCCACTAAAGCGTGCCTTAGTCATCTTTCCTTGTAAACAAGATTCACATACATCAAATGAATCATACTCATTTGTTTTCAAAAGACCATTCTTTTGAAGTGTTTGTATATGTTTCTTGTTTATATGACCAAGACGACAATGCCAAAGATAGGTATCACTCAAATCCAACTTGAGTTTCTTGGTGTTAGTTTGGTACAATGAACTATTTAAAGTATTTTCATGAACCAATTCATAAATACTATTAATGGGAATAGCTTGAAAATAGAACATATCATTTAAAGAAACATGAATATCATTTTCAACAAAAGATAATACATAATCATAATGTCTTAATTGGGATACAGAGATAATGTTCCTAGTCAAACTAGGAGCATACAAAACATTCTTCAAAGTTACTTCCAAACCATTTGGAAGTTTTAGGATGTACTCCCCACGAGCTTCAACTTTGACTTTGGCTCCATTGCCCATGAAGAGGCTAACATCCCCTTGTTTGAAGTCCCTACTTCTTTTGAACCCCTGCAACAAATTGCAAATATGAGTTCCACATCCAGTATCCAATACCCATGTGTTAGAAGATATAACATTAAGATCAATATGAATCATGTAAATTGTACCTGAGGTTTGCCCCGCATCCCTCTTTTCTTTCAACTCTTTGAGATAGACTGGACAATTTCTCATCCAATGACCTATCTCACCACACTTGAAGCATGGATCGTTTATAGCAACCTTTTGCTTCTTCTCCTTGGGCTTCGGTGGTTCCGCCCGAACAACCATCTTCCCTTTTCCCCAAACGTGTCCCTTTCTTTTGGCAACAATTTCCCTAGGAGGGGGTAGAGACCTTCTCTTTCGTCCTCCTTCATTAATGGTGAGAACGGGTAAAACCCTTTTACCCATTTCCGCCTCGGCTGATTTGAGCATTGAATGAAGTTCATTTATGCTCTTGTCCCATCCGTTCATGTTGTAATTCATGACGAATGCCTCAAATCTTTTAGTTAGGCCATTAAGGATCAAATCCATGGCCAACTCCTTTGAGACAGGACAATTTAGCCTTTGAAGGCGGTCGATGTGGCTTTTCATCTTAAGAACATAAGATGAAACCGATTGGGATTCCTCCATCCGACATGCATGAAGCGCTCGAACCGTTTCAAAGCGCTCCACCCTAGCTTGTTGCTGGAACGTTTCCCCCAACTGAGTGATCATGTCATAAGCTCCATGGAGCTCATACTCCTTTTGGAGGTTGGGTGTCATACTTGCCAACATTAGGCAAGAGACTTGGATGGAGTCTTCCACATATCTAACCCAATCATTATAGGCCTCCACATCCTCCTCGTGAGGTTCATCGGGGATGGGATCATCAAGGATGTAGGCCCGCCTTTCTTGCTTGAGAACGATTCTCAAGTTACGGTACCAATCCATGAAGTTGTTAGGTGTTAGACGATCCCTTTGAAGGATCGCCCTTAGAGATTGGTTGTTTTGGTTTGGTACATCGTTATTAGCGTTGTTGTTGTCGGCCATCTACAGGATTTTACAAAGTTCCATTTTAGTATTCGTTGATATAATTATATTTCATTTA
This sequence comes from Flaveria trinervia, assembly GCA_025506515.1. Classification (NCBI taxonomy): domain Eukaryota; kingdom Viridiplantae; phylum Streptophyta; class Magnoliopsida; order Asterales; family Asteraceae; genus Flaveria; species Flaveria trinervia. The sequence continues at coordinate 22,460,657 of CM046449.1, read as the reverse complement.
TTAATACCCTTTTATGTCTCATAGACGATTAATAAATAAAATTTTAGAATCCAACGTTATATTTAAATTTTGGTTAGGTGACCTTTATCCCATTATTTAAATTAACAAGGTAGTCATGAATGACAATTGCAACCTATTGCAACTTCTAGTGGTATGGGATCGTTTGAACATCTTATGTTTATATCGGCATGTTTATCCCATCAACACCTTTTGTAAAACATATTTTAGGTGATCCATTTAATATATTTTACAAATCAAGTCATCCTCCTTACACACACGTGTGAGTTTACTACATAAGTGGGGTGCTTCGGTGACCTTTATCCCACAAACATGGTATTCTCACCTCAAGTTACAAGTTCCCACAAATGGTTAGGTGACCTTTATCCCACTAAGAGTTTTCAAGTAACCTAAGTGTTGTGTCAAAGGATGGTGTTAAACTTTTTTTCAAAAGAGATTTACATTTTCACAATTCTAGTTTAGAAAGCTCTATGTACTTGTATTTGCATGCTTTCAAATACAAGGTACCCTATGGTCCTTTGATTAAAACCTATTTTAATCTTTAAAATCATTAAATCATTTTAATAACTTTTATTAACTTTTAATGATTAAGAACCATCATTATTAGCTTGTTAAGTTTGTTAATTAGTTTGTAATGCATGTCAAAATATCAACCTTACAATCAAATAACAAACATTCAACCAAGCATAAAAAATAAACATCCATATGTGCATAACCATAGCAACTATTGTGACCACACTTGTTTGCCATCACAAGTGTGGTCATTTGGTCTTTCCTAAGGGTTTGTAATGACACATTATATGTGTCCATGGACTCCCACTTGAATCCATATTCGAATACTTCAAGGTCCATGTCTTTGATGTCCATCTTTGGGTCTTGATCTTGTGCATCTTCCTTTTACAAAATTGTATCCTAATACATTTTTTCTAATAAAAGAAATGCACCTAATCTATTAATTACATGACCAAATGAATAAACATAAATATTACAACCCAATTGAATGAATAAAACAACCATTCCAATCATCCAAACAACACAAGGCCAAAGGCTAGGTTATGCACCATCAAAGAACAATCACATTCATCATTCAACAAATTAAATAAACCCCATCAAACCCTAAATTTTCAGCCAACACAAACTGAAAATTTGGGTTTGTTTGTCCAAACAAACAATAACCAAACATGTCAACCAATTGATTTTACTATCTTTCAAAGTTTAACCATTTGCATGAAGATATAACTTTGAAAGACATGGGGTTTATTGAACCATCCAAAACCAGCCTATAATTAGTGGATAATTCTCCTTTAAAACCAATTTTAAAGGACAAGAACAAGCAAGTTATCCACATAACCGGCTCATGATGCCATTGATAGGTTTGTTAGAACATAAAAATCGAAGTTTAACCATTTGAACTTTCTGAAAAACGCAGCGGATATATATAGCTTTCTAATTTGTTTATAAGCCGAATAAAATGTTCTTTAGGTGACCACATAAATGTATGAAACAAACCCATATTACAAGGATCATTTTTATGTGAATAGACAAGCTATGAAAGCATAAAACGTGCATTATGGACAGCCATATAGAGGCTGCCATATACTACCTTTCAGCAGCGAAAGGGGGTCGAAACTTTAAGATGATGATGTTATTTGAGCAGCAATCCTTCAAGGTGGAGGACCTCAAATCTCAATACCCCAAGTCTTGCAAACACCTACTTGCTAGGTAGTGTTACACCAAACCTTGAACCTCTTCTTGAACTCGATTTCCAGCCAACAATTAGCTTGAAGTTCAGCCAAGAAACTCTTGAAAACAGCCAAGATTTTCGAGATTTTGAAGAGAGAAGAAGGAGAGAATTACTCTTGCATGTGTGAGAGAGAAAAAAATGTTAGCTTGAATGGATGGATGATTGTGTGTTTAGTTAAGTCTTACAATAATCAAGAAAATTTGGCTTCCCCAAGCCCACTTGTTTTGGCCGTGGGAATGCATTTGAAATGCATTTCCCACTCAATTTAATTCCCCTTTTTTTTTAACATTATGTCATCCATTCAAGTTATAAAAATTAAACCCTTGTTGTAATTTTTATAACATAACACTCTTTTATAATTCATTATCTACCATTTTAAATAATGAAACAAACAAATCTCTCTGGAACAAAATCATCCATATAATTTTGTTCTAACATAAGAGCAATATTTAGAAAACCAATTTTCTAAATTAGGTGACTTATTTGTTGTATGATCCTATCAATAGGCAAATATTTATTGGTGTTTGTATAACTCGTTATTGGGTATGACCTGACTTGGATCATAACGTACTAATCACATCAATATTATATGTGTCTTGGGCATATAAGATCCAAAAAAACCAGTGATTGTGTTTATTGATGATATCCTGATTTATTCGAAGAGCGAGAATGAACATGCCGGTCATATTCGGGAGGTGTTAGAGACGTTAAGGAGGGGGAAGTTGTATGCTAAATTCCCCAAGTGCGCGTTCTGGTTGTATGAGGTCTAATTCTTAGGTCATGTGGTGAATCCTGACGGGATTATGGTGGACCCGACAACGGTGGAGGCGGTTATGCAATGGAAGTCACGATGACGCCATCCGAGATTCGTAGCTTCTTGGGTTTGGTGGGCTATATAGAAGGCTTATCAAAGACTTCTCTAGGATTGCTTCTCCACTAACCAAGTTGACCCGGAAAGATGTAAAGTTTATATGGGGTCAAGCTCAAGAGAAGGCATTCGAGGAACTGAAGGCGAGGTTGACTCAAGCTCGTGTTCTGTCATTACCCGATGGAAGAGAAGATCTGGTGGTTTATTCTGATGCTTCCTATTCGGGGTTGGGGTGTGTGTTAATGCAGAGAGGAAAAGTTATAGCCTATGCATCCCGCCAGTTGAAGGTTCACGAGGCCATTTATCCTACTCATGACTTGGAGCTAGCAGTCGTGGTCTTTGCGTTAAAGATTTGGAGGCATTATCTTTACGGGATGAAGCGCACCATATTCACGGACCAGAAAAGCTTGAAGCACTTCTTTGAGCAAAACGACCTGAACATGAGACAGAGATGATGGTTGGAGCTTATAAAAGACTATGATTATGAAATCCATTACCATCCAGGCAAGGCTAACATAGTGGCTGATGCCCTCAGTCGGAAAGAGAGGCCCGAGCCGATTCGGGTGAAAGCTTAACAGTTGATCATGACTTCCGACGTAATGAAACAAGTCAAGGAGTTTCAAGATGAGGAATTAAGAGAAGATCATCTTAACTTGGAAAGAATAAAAGGTCTGGTTGGGGAATTCGGTGAAAACACACTCGGTGTTAGAACCCGATTTGATCATGTGTGGATTCCTCGTTTTGGGGATCTACGGGTGAAGATAATGGATGAGGCTCACAAGACTCGATACTCCATTCATCCTGGTGCCACAAAGATGTACCAAGACATGAAGAAGAATTATTGGTGGCCGGCTATGAAGCGCAATGTGTGGAGTATGTGAGTAAGTGCCTTACTTGCTTACAGGTGAAGCCGAGCATCAAAAGCCGTATGGGAAGATCCAACCTTTGGATATACCGGAATGGAAGTGGGAGCATATCACCATGGATTTCATTATGAAACTGCCGCGTACTCCGGGGTATGATGCCATATGGGTGATAGTTGATCGTTTAACGAAGAGTGCTCACTTCCTACTGATCCACGAGACATATTCGTCTGAGAGGTTGGTGGATCTATTCATCAAGGAAATTATAACTCGTCATGGTGTGCCAGTGTTTATTGTATCTGATCGTGACACCCGGCTCACATCCAAATTCTGGAAGAAATTCCACGATGCCATGGGGACTAGGTTACATATTAGCACGGCTTATCATCCCCAAACTGATGGTCAGTCAGAAAGGACCATTCAGACACTGGAAGACATGCTTCGGGTATGTGTGATCGATTTTGGGGAAGTTAGGATGACCACTTACCGTTAGCTGAATTCTCATACAACAATAGTTATCATGCCAGCATTGGTATGCCACCATATGAGATGCTATACGGTAGGAGATGCAGGACACCTGTTTGTTGGGGTGATATTGTTCAGAAGGAATTGGGGAGCGTCGAGGTAATCGAGGCTATGACTGAGAAGCTTGAAAAGATTAAAGCCTTCATGAAAGCAACCAAAGATAGACAGAAGTCGTACGCTAATAAACGACGCAGGCTGATTGAGTTCCAGGTGGGTGACCGGGTTATGTTGAAGGTCTCACCTTGGAAGGGTATTATCCGATTCAGGAAGCGGGGCAAGTTAAGCCTAAGATATATAAGCCCTTTCTGAATTATGGCTCGAGTAGGAGAGGTAGCCTATAGATTGGAGTTACGAGATGAGTTAAGAGGAATTCACCCGACATTCCATGTATCTCATCTGAGAAACTGCTTAGCTAATGAAGACATGATTGTTCCACTGGAGGATATTGAAGTAGACGAAAGGCTCAATTATGTAGAGCAACCAGTGGCAATCATCGATAGAAAAAAGAAGAGGCTGAGAAATAAAGTGGTTCCACTTGTGCGTGTAATATGGAAGCACAGGAAGGGATCCGAATCTACATGGGAGACTGAGGAGGAGATGAGGCAGCATTATCCTCATATGTTCGAGGAATAACCGGTTTCGGGGATGAAACCTAAATAAGGGGGTGGACTTGTAACACCCGGTTATTCTTTCAAAGAAAAGTAAGAAATGAAGAATGAAAAAAGGAAATACAATTAAACCCAAGTTGATGGGATAAAAACATAAAAGAAGGATAAAAGTACAAAAGTTGATGTAAAGGTGGGCATGGCTGCCCACCCTTACTTCTCATCACCTTTTCACCCCGGTTAGAGAAAGAGAGAGAACAGAAACTACGGTTTTAAGGAGAAGAACAAGAAGAGGCTGAATTCAAGGTAAGAATTCATAGATTTTTAAGTGTTTTTCTTGGGTTTTGGTCTCGAGTGTATGCTTATGTGCTTGTGTGTGTTCGTGTGTATGTGTATTGTAGGTTTTTAGGTGTTTGAACTCCTTCGCATACGGGTTAGAAGGAAGATACGCCCAAAGTTGCACCAGGTAAGTTTCTAGACCCCAGTTTTTACTTGTTTTAAACTCTTTGGGGCTGAAAATGTATTTAAATGATTTTACAGTGTTTATGTATGTATACCCATATGTGTATTTGTGTGTGTTTACGGGTGGGGTTTGATTTTGGGCTATGTTGTATGATGATGTTATGGTTGTGTTTCTAAAGTGTAGGATGTATGATATAAGCTTAGAACACCATAGATGATGATTGGGAACTGAGTTATGATGTTTAAGTGTGTTATAGTCTCCCCATGCGCCTAAACAGTGGCCCATGCACCCCACAGAAATAACGGTCTAAGTGTTCCCATGCGCCCAAAACTCATGCGCACAAATAGTACCCATGCGCCTAGAATTAGGCTGGAATTGACTATGTGTCCAGACGTCCAGGATTCCTATGCGCTTAGGCACTCATGCACCTACATAGTGTCTATGCGCGTAGAACTGCCCAGAATAAACTATGTTGCTCATGCGCCTTAATAGTGCCCATACGCCAGAAAGTTGCCCATGCACCTAAGTGTTCCCCATGCGCCTGCATAGTGCCCATGTGCCTGCATAGTGCCCATGCATCTAAGGACTTAGAATATTTTCTGATTCTTGGGGGAAAAGTGTAATGTAGGCTTTGACTTGGGAGGTTCTCAGGGGCTATGTAAGTTAACTTTTTGAAGTCATAAATGTTGTGATGGGATGTGATGTAAGATTGGTGATTATGCATGAATATGTGTGATTGATGATGTTTGATGATTATGTATGACTGTATGATATGTTCCTTCTGATGATGTATGTTTATTTTTCTTATGGCTTTACGTGTCATGTTAATGAATGAAGTATTATGTAACGTAAAGTGAAAGATAATGAAAGAGGAACACGAAGTAAGAATGCATGTATTATTGAATGATGAATGAACGAAGGGAAGGCTTGCAAGCACATATATTAGGTGAGCAACCCTGTTGTTGCAACAGACTCGGATAGCGTGCAATCGTTGAGATTGCCTATGAGGTGAGCAGCCCTTTTGTTGCAACAGTCTCGGATAGCGTGCAATCATTGAGATTGCCTATGAGGTGAGCAACCCTGTGGTTGCAACAGACTCGGATAGCATGCTATCGTGAAGTTGCCATGATGTGAGCAATCTTGTTGTTGCAACATACTCGGATAGCGTGCTATCGTTGAGATTGGCAATGAAGTGGGCAACCCTATGGTTGCAACATACTTGGATAGCATGCAATCGTTGGGATTGCTAATGAGGTGAGCGACCCTGTTGTCGCAACAGACTCGGGAGAACTAACGTATCGAATGAACGAAAGTTAACAAATGTAATGGAAGATAATAATTATATTATCAATGTGTATGTATATTGCATGGTCACGAATGAATGTAAAGCGCGGTATGATTTGAAAGAAAGTAAAAAACGGTTTTAACGACTGAAATGTATGTTTTATTATAAAACTAGAACTCACTCAGCAACGCTGACTTTTATACATTTTCAGTTGGCGGGTAAACATTGTTAAGGATGGCACGAGGGTGAAGCTACTCAGTAGGGGGAAAGACTGACATCCATTCATAGTTGTTATTGTTGTTGTTTTGTAATGCAATTAAAAAATTCTTTTGTATTCGGTTAAACTATAGTGTATTGCCCAGCAATAGTGTTTTTAATGAAATGAATGACTTTTGATAAAAATTCCGCTGCTTAAACTCATTAACTTATAATGTCTAATGTATTTAATGTTGTGAATGAGCAACTGTGAGGTTTTTGAAAACGGTGTCTTACAGAGGTGGTGGTGTGATAGGATGGTGATGGTGGTGGTTTGGTAGAATAATGGTGTTTTAAGGTTGAAGATGTAGTTGTGGGTCTTATCTTTCATAATTATTGATGTTTTAATAGTCAGGAGTATTTTTGTCATTTTACTCGGATTTAACGGAAAAAGATAACCGTCATTGATGACAAGGACCTTTTGTGATACGATATTTCAAACATGTGGCCCGACCTTGTAGTTTTTTAAACCTGGGGACCGAAAGTCAAAACAAACCTAAGCATAGAAACCAAATATTTTTTTATAAAAATCTCACTTTACACATGATCCTTCTTCTAAACAACCATCGATATCTTTAGTGTGGGTTTCTTTACAAAAACCATCGCTCTCTGTGAACCACTATACAATACATTATCTATATTATGTTATAATATATTTAAGAAAAACGAAATTGTCTTTACAGTGAATTTCAATAGTTTAGGGGCATTTGTTAATTTTTAAAATTTTGTATTTTAGTTTTTAATATTATTGTGAGTGTGATCATCTTAATTATCTTCTACACAGATGTCAATTATATGGTTACAAGAAATAACTTTTAAATAATTTTTCTTCGTAATTTTTAAATGACTATTTATATGTTAGTATTTTGTTTTAAAAATTATTTCATAAAAGTTAAGTATTTTATTATCTTTAATTTAAGTATGCTATTGATATAATAGTTTTTAATTTAAAACAAATTGTATTGTTGTGTTCGTTACGTTACGAGGACACCCCTCCGGTCATTAGAATATATATCACTATATCAGTATGCATTATTCATTCATATATTAAAAAAGATTCCATTTCTTACAATAATATATGATCAACATTTAGTTAATTGATTTCTATCTTTGGTGGTTTAAAAGACAAACAGATGAGAAACAATAAAGCGAACATTAGAAGAAACTTTTTTGGCCAAAATCTTTAATATGAACATGCGATCAAGTTTTCAAAATAAATATTGAATTTCAACTTATAAAAAAATAAACATGACATTATCACCGGAACATTTACCTACGGTTAAAAGTAAAAGTTGGCGGAGTTTTTCACCAGTCTTTATTCTCCCCAAAACTTTAAGTTTCACCCTCTAATATTTTTTTAATTTTTATAAAACGTTATTTTAACTCCTCGAGTTTTTAATGTTTCGTGTTTACCCTGATACAATATAAATTCGAGTCCATATATGTTTGGACGTAATAAAAAATGACTATGGTCAAATATAAAATGTACACATGCTTACTTTTAAATTTCGGTTCAAGACTGTTTATGTTTCATTATACATTTATATATTGACGTAATTTTGTTTAGAGATCACTTGGGTCAAATATACATTTTATGTATGTTTTGGAGTGGTCTATTTTTCAACGTTTATCTACGTTTTGATGTAAATTTTGTTCATAAATGAGTCGGGTCAAATATAATATTTTTTAAGTTTGTGTACGGTTCAACGTAAATTTTGTTTGAAAATACATCGAATCAATTATAATATATTTCATTGAAGAGTGGGGACGATTGTGATCTATACCTTATCATGTTGTATACGGTGTCACTGTACGTGTTTTTTTATGTACGCTTTGAGTTCGTCTACATCTCAACATAAATTGGTTTAAAATAATCAAGTCAAATATAATACATTTTTATTCAACAATATATATTCGACGAGTTACTCTACGTTCCAACGTAAATTTATTTCCAAAACGGGACGAGTCAATTATAGTCTATTCTAAACACGCGGCATGCAATTCCGCCCCAGTGCACAACGGGTAATTATTAAACTAGTTCAATACAATGTGCAAATTCGCATGACATGTGGACACCTCAGAGAGAAGCCACGTGCATTCTTTAGACGAACAACCAATTGCCAAAAATCTTCATGTGAGTATGCACTTTAGGTTGGATGCTTAAGTAAAAATGTCATGTTTATTGTAATTATTATTTTTTTTATTATTTCCCATGTTTTGGGGTGTTAGCATGGACAAACAACACCTTTAGTTATAAAACCAAGAGTGAAAGTAATGTTTATTCTACGGTCATATAATTAACAAGTGAAGTAATATGTGGGAAGCTAATGTATCTTAATTAAAAAGAATAATGACGATTACACAAGTAAGTATAAAAAGTTTTCAACAATTATTAGATAGGCTAACATGATAAGAAACCAATAATTGCAATCACAACCTATGTTTTTTGCATGATTCCTTTGCATATGGTTATGACAGTTCTTGCCACCCTCATGCATGCATCCACCCAATAATACATAACAAAACAATTATCAACTTTCATGCATCCTTTACTTATAAAAGCTAAGCTTATATATGCCCAAACCCAACCCAACACAACAAATTAAATCATATTGGAGGTAAAATGGATCCGATGAGAGCTCGTATTCATGTCTCTGGGAAAATGAAACTTGTCATCGCTGTTCTTGCTTTGCAACTTTGCTTCGCGGGGTTTCATATAGTGTCTAGGGTCGCCCTTAACATCGGTGTTAGCAAAATCGTTTACCCTGTTTACAGAAACCTCCTTGCTTTGGTTCTCTTGGCTCCGTTCGCTTACTTCTACGAGAAGTAAGTCCTGACGATAAAACCACAATCATACACTTGATTAAGTGTTCATCCGGACTTGTTCAAGATAATATTTGACATAAATTCACCATTTACGCGCCAATTCCAATATGAGATAGATCTAAAGATATATGTATATGTCATATATAGGATTTTACTATCTTGTTTTCTTTAACATTTCCTTGAAATTTTTTTCAGGAAAGAAAGGCACCACTTACATTCTCCTTACTAGTTCAGTTCTTCCTCCTGGCTTTAGTGGGGTAAGTCAATAAGGCTGCAATGTGTTTTCAGTGCTTCAAGTTTATTGTGAATGAAATTGTATTTTGATCGAGGTGCTAATAGATTTTCTTTATGTTTGATCTCAAAGAATTACAGCCAACCAAGGGTTTTATATACTAGGTTGTACTATGCAACCCCAACTTTTGCTTCTGCTATGCAAAACTCAGTTCCTGCCATAACGTTCGTCATGGCTTCGGTTTTAAGGTACTCTTCGGTTTTAAAAATATTATGAAAATAGAATCATATAATAGAGTATACCCTTTTGATATGTTTACTCTTTTGTTGTATGTTAGGCTTGAGAAGGTAAACTTAGCAAGGAGAGATGGGTTGGCAAAAGTTATTGGTACCCTTGCAAGTGTAGGGGGTGCCATGATAATTACTCTTTACAAGGATCACCTCTTGTACACCAAGGTGCACCAACTGTCAACAATATTGAAGATACCATTTTGGGCTCAACGAAAATGCTCAACTGGACATGGGGTTGTATATACCTACTCGGTCACTGCTTATCGTGGGCTGGTTGGATGGTCTTTCAGGTTAATTGTTTAAAGCTATATATAGAGAGCTGTTATAAGTTTATAACCACTCCACAAGCCAACATACACTGCATTAAGAATTCTAAAACAGTTTAATAAAAGTGATTGCTTTATTGCAGGCTCCCATTGTGAAGAAGTACCCTGCTAAACTTTCACTCACCTCTTTCACATGCTTCTTTGGGTTGATCCAGTTCCTGGTCATAGCAGCGGTTTTCGAGAGGGACCCCATGAAGTGGAAAATCAAGTCTGGGGAAGAAGTTTTCACCATCTTATATGCTGTATGTTCTGAACAAATCAACTCACCTATAAAAACTAACTTGTATAGAATACAATTTACAGATAGCATGTTAAGGTGTATACTTATTGTTTGAGGTTATTAATTGATATGGTTCGAAGAATGACAAGAATAATATATATGTTACAGGGCATTATTTCATCTGGCATTGTTTTATGGCTTCAAACTTGGTGTATTCAGAAAGGAGGACCCGTTTTCGTAGCTGTGTTCCAGCCTGTGCAGACTTTTCTTGTTGCTATCATGGCTTTTGCAATTCTTCATGATCAGTTGTACCTTGGAGGGTAAGTCAATGTATATAATTGAACATGCTGCTAGATTAGTCAAATTAAGTATCTCACTACCAATTAAATATCTTAGATCAAGATCATATGTCAGGTTTGTATTCTATGGGCATACATCAACCATGTGACAGTTTATTGATGTTTTATAACCACCTTATAATAATTTTATATTATTAACCACCCAAGAAAATAAAATAAGAATAAAACCTTTTCAGTTCAGTATATTTTATGTAAATGTATTTGTTGTTATTGACTCAGATTGTTAGGGGCAGTGCTCATAATGATTGGGCTGTACTCAGTACTATGGGGCAAAACAGAAGAACAAAGAATAGTGTCAAGGCAAGTAGAAGAGGAAGGTACATTGACAAAGCACCTTCTTGAAAATGAACCAAAAAATCAAGAATACACCACTGTTCGTGACATACCTTGACATGCAAATAAAATAAAGTCCGTGACAAGAAAAGAAGTTATAAGACAGTGTTGCTTTATCATCTGCATCTAATCAGATGTCCATATTAAGATTCTAATTTTATCAATTTATTAATGTCAAGTGAGACGCAAATTGTACTGGATCGTTGTTCGATCTACATTGCTATGGCTTTATAGTTATGTCACTCTGAAGAGTTGAAGTGGCTGAAATTTAACCCTTCAAAAATGGTACTCCAGTATTTGTAAATGTGTCATGCTTGTGTATATTCACACACAACTACTTTCTCCTTTATGTTTATAAGACTCATGGAAGATGATGTGAGTACGGTGATGACTTTGTTAAATGTCCTAATCTAATTGAATAAGATTAGATTAAATATAAGGGGGAAAACAATTAGCTAGGGTGATGATTTTGTTAAATGTCCTAATCTAATTAAATAAGATTAGATTAAATATAAGCAGAAAAATTTAGCTAGGGTTTGTAAAGATTCAAGAAAAACAAACTCAAACAAATCACAAAAAGATTTAGGAATTGTTTAAAATTTACACTAGTACAAACATGGCCTTTTGAGAAGGCCCTTTTTAGTTTTTTGGGGGTGTTCACAACAAAATTCGTCTCAAAATATGTTGCCCCAACTCCCAAACCGCCTTGAAGTCACCTTAATAGTTGAGATTCGAAGAGAGTTTTGTGTCAACGATAATAACTATTTAATAGTGCTGGAGGGGTAAAATTGTAATAACCATCATTTGTTGACTTTTTAAAACTTGTATCACTTTTTTAAAACGTAAAAAGCTTTTTATATGATAATACATTGTTAAAAAGAATATACTATAAAATTAAATATTTTTATCTTTAATTTGATTGTACTATTAGATTTTTTTCTTTTTAACAAAAAAAACCATTTTTTAAACCTAATAAACTAGGTGTGTTTATAATTAGTGTGTTTTCATCTGGTATATGTTTGCATTTCATGTTGTATAAGTGTGTGTTTTCAATTTTGTGCCTGGAATCATTTGTGCTACAAGAATTTGTTATGCATTTTCACATCCAGCCATCATGTTTTTCACGTCTAGAACCAACATGTGTTTTCGCGTCAAGAATCATTGCTCGTTTTCACGTCAGAATCCATTATGTGTTTTCTATGTAGAACCCTCATGTGTTTTCATGCATGTAATCTAAGCCAAAGTTTCATGACGGAATTACTCTCATCCTTCTTACACGTGACACGTGGCGCTAGGTTTGCACTTTTCATAGGAAATTAGATCTTTTTAGTATAAAATTTCACTATGTATATGTGCGTATGTGTGTATATGTGTTTGTGTATGTTTATGTAGGAAAGAGTTATAGAAAGAATAAAGTTCCTAAAAGGGTGAGAAACCATTATAATATGTCAAATGCAGCAAGAGTCAAGGGTAATTACGTATTGATATTATGGAAATGAAAACACATGATGGTTGGATGCGAAAACACATGAACGTTATGGATGCATAATTGAAAACACACGGTTATACATTAGAAAAACACACAGTTTACGCACGATTATGTAAATGAAAATGCATAGCTCTATGTATACCTAGTTATTCAACTTTAATCAAAAAACTCTAATATAAGTTATGACAATACTACTCAATTTAATGATTAGAAAATGGTCAATATTGGGTATAATTTTCTTTAAAAAAATATAATCATATAAATTTAAGTTTTAAAATAATGGTGAAGCTTTAAAAATCAATAATGATGGTTTATATTATTAAATTTTTTGAACTTTACCCCTTTAGCGGATCTAAGTCTTAAAGTTCACTGATGTGCAATCCATAAATTTTTTTCATTTGTAGAATTTATTATATCATACGTGTGTGTATTCATTTCGGATGTCTTTTAGAATATGCACATCTGAAAATTATATAATAGAGATAAATTTTAGATTGCCTCCGCTTTAAAACAAGTATATGAATATGTTGACTATGTAAGAAAAATTCAACATCATTTCCTTTTACTCCTTCAATTTTATGGTTTGTCTGCTTAATTGAGGAGTTAAAAGAAAATGCTTTCAGTTTTTTTCTTAAATAGTCAACTTGTTAAAATGTATATATATAAAATAGAATATTCAAAAAGTAGGTTACGATTTATAGTTTTAAAGCCATTATATTTACATCATATGCATACAATTCATATCATTAGATGTTTGTTTCAATTTTCAAATTGATCTTAAAGATTGGATATACAAGATTGAGCGTACTAGTTCAATGTATACAAAAAGAATTCAAAGTTTTCTTATAGTTGCTAAAGCTGATTCGGTGAATAAAGAAAGTAAATCGATTAGTTGTACTTTATAGTTTGTAATACTTATCAAAGATTCAAGGATATTAAAGACACAAAGTTTCATTTATTCAAACATGGTATTATGCTTAAATACAAATGTTAGTCATTTCATGGTGAATAACTTATTGATTGCAGTACATTGTCGTTCAATATACACAATGATAATACGAAAAAGGAAAATTCATATTAACAATGTTGATTAAGAATAAGTACAACACTTATTTCATGATGCATAGAAATAGCATTTTCATCTCGGATGTAAATTTCTTTTCCAAACTTATTGTCACGTTAAGTTTTCTAACTTAAAGTTAAATTACGGATGAAGTGATAGCATTCTCACATGTTTATTAGTGGTTTTGTATGACAAGATTTCAGAACGTAATGAGTTGTCAATCAACACAAAAGTTGATGTTGGGATTAGAAGTGGAAATAATACATACATTTGCAAATGATTATATGTTGTATAGAAACAAGTTAGAAAAGGAATATGAATATGTTACATGTAGTGGATCAAGGTATAACTGTAAAAAATAAGCATATGAAGTTGATGATGATGTGATAAAATATAGACCACCGACTAAAAATGTTATAGTATTTTCCCACTATACAAAGACTAAACGGTTAGTTTCAAATGAAAAAGAAGCAACATGAATAGCTTGGCATTCAGATGAGCATATAAATGATGGAAAACTAAGAAATGGCATGGACTCACCTTAATGGAAAAGAATTGAAAACATATATCCAGATTTTTGGACAGGATTAGAAATATGCAGTTTAGACTTAAGTTTAGATGGAATGAATCCTTACAAAAACATGAATAGTTGACAAAGTACATGGGCAACATTTTATGCATATACAATGTACCACCATGGTTATGCATGAAACAAGAGTACATTATGATGTCATTGTTGATTCAAGGTCTAAAGCAACCAAGTAATAACATTGATGTTTATTTTTCTCTTTTGATTGATGATTTAAAAACTATATGGAATTAGGTGTAGACATGTATAATGCTTACAAGAAATAATACTTTAAATTGCAAGCCATTTCCATGTTAAGTAATTTTCTATCATATGGTAACTTCTCAAAATACTATATGAAAGTTAGGTTTGCTTGTCCTATTTTGAAGATGAGACAAATTCAATATGGTTAAATAACTCTAAGAAATATATATGTAGGACATTGAAGATTTCTTCTCACTTTCCATAGTTATGGGAAGTTAAAAAAGGAGTTTGACAGAAATATCATGAACCAAACGATGAGGAAGTGATTTGATATATTTTCACAGGTTGAAATGCTAAAGTTATGTTAGGAAAATGAATTCATATTGAAATAGGAACCATCAAGAAAAAAATTCAATCTTTAGGATTTACCTTACTAGAGACATTTAGAAGTTAGACATTGCTTATATGTTATGCATATAAAAAAGGTGTATGTGATAGCTTGTTGGGAAAATTGTCAAACACTCATAGAAAAACTAGATATGAGATTAATGCCCATAAAACATGTAAGAAATGGGAATATGTAAAGAGTTTTCTCTTGTTTAGAGACTCAAGGGTATTTATATGTCACATGCATGTTTTACCGTGTAAAAAGAAGACAAAAAACATAATTTTGTAAATGTTTGCATAATATTAAAGTTCCATCTAACTATTCTACATACATCAAAAGGTTAGTGACGTTGAAAGATTGTAAAGAATTTAACTCTATTCAAAGATCCAAGAGTGTTGTACACGCCACTACATCTGGTTCATCCCACCCCTCACCATCTTGGATGGTTTACAACGATGCTTCTCAACATGTTGCTTGTGACCGCTCTCACCTTCATACCTTTTTTAGATTGGTGGCTCAGATGAGATTCTTTGGGTGAACATGCATCCCTACCTATTACACACATTGGTAACACTATGTTACCCTCTTTTACTCGTAATTTTACACTATCCACCATTTTTTATGTGCACACTTACCAATAAACTTAATTTTGGTTTCTCAATTATGAAAAAGTGTAGGATTATTTTTTCCTTCTAATATTTTTGTGAAGGATCTTCACACGGGGGCGCTCCTAATGCAAAGGGAAGAACGTCAATGATGTTTATCACCTCTATCCTTCACCTTCATCTCATCCACAACTCAACTCAATCACCAAGAGCTTCTTATTAGATTGGCACCATAAACTTGGATATCAATCACTTTCGATTCTTAAATCTATTTCTAGTAGTATTAGTGTTAATGCTATTTGTACTTCTAGTTTTCATTGTGTATCTTATTCATTGGATAAAAGTCACAAACTGCAACTTGGATCTAATTCACATCATGCAACTCAATCCCTCCAATTATTATACACAGATGTTTGGGAACCCGTCCAGCAACCTATTGATATGCTCTCTTACTATCTGTTGATACATGTATGTCCCTAGATCGTGATATGTGATGTAATAGATCTTGTTTGGTATGATTAATGAACTGATATTGATAGTCTGTTGGTTATAATGTTTAATAGTTCATTAATGAGTCGTAACTGAATTGATTTGGTTTATAATTACTTGAATGATTACATATAATATTATATTAATTAACTAAAACATTCAAACTTAACTTAATGAAGTTCCCATGCGAATGGCTCATGCGAATGAACCATAAGCATGAAGAACTTCACACGATTGACTCAGTCGCACGACTGAACCAGGAGACTGGATCAGTCGTACGACTGTAACATAAGATTGGCTCAGTCGCACGACTGAACACTCAGTCGCACGAATGAACCAACCGCATGGTTCAATCGCACGACTGAACCAAACTAATGGTTCAGTCGCACGATTGAATAGTGCCAACCTATAAATACAACTCAATTCGTGAAAAACGATAGATATTCGATCAAGTACAATTCCAGACGAACCCTAGCCGTCCAGAAACCTTCCAAATCGTTCTCCAAGTTCATAGAACACATTAGATCGATTCCTTATCGATTTATAACGTTAGTTTCAATTCTTGATTGATTCTTCGTGTGTTCTCACTGATTGGATCGCCAATCAAATAGGATTCCGCACTATTTGATTTGGTATACACGTGGTCTCTAGGTATTTCAGTCGAATACCAGGTCCTAACAAGTGGTATCAGAGCCAGGTTCGTGATTACGTGTTGATTCAATCAAGATTGCATAAAGTTTGTGTTTTTACACTAAAAACGCAATCTTTGGCATCAAAAGTGATCTTGGAAGTTCCCTGCTCATCGACGTTTGGTTTCTACGGACTTAGGCGATTAGAACTTGTGAAATTTCGAATTTTTACGGCTAAAACCCGTCAAACCTAGAAATTTTCACAAAATAGCAGCTTCAATCGCACGACTGACTCATTCGTACGACTGGACGCCATTCGCATTGCTCATACGCACGATTGGACCTAGTCGCACCTTCATTCAGCCGATTGGACCGTTCGTTCGCATAGCTCATACGCACCAGATTCATTCGCACGACTGAACCAATCGCCCAGTTCATTCGCACGATTGAACCAATCGCAGAGCTTATACGCACGATTAGCTCATTCGCATCCTTCAGTCGCATCAGTGAAAGTTTGTTTGATTAGATTATAAGTTTATTCATCATGGAAGATCAGATGTCAGCCTTTACTGCTGGGAAGGACTCAAGGATACAGAATCTGTTGCTGCTTGAGAGTGAGGTGGGGAATCACAATACACCACCAAAGCTCTTGACTTTAGATGAGTTTCCCCACTGGAAACAACGTTTTGAGATCTACCTTAATGGTAGATCCTAATCTGTGGGAAGCCATTGAGATAGGTTATAGTACACCAGTGGGAGCTGATGGAGTTAAACTAACATTAAGCGGGATGACAGACGCACAGAAAGTAAAGTACAATGCTGAGAAAAGAGTTTATGCATTGATCACTCAGTCTATCCCCAAAGACATATTCCACCAGTATCCGAGAACAAGCAGTCCAAGAAACTGTGGGATGCGCTAGAGAAGAGATATGATGGTAATGCATCATTGAAGGCAATCAAAGCAAAGGAGTTAAAGAAGGAATTCGATAACTCTCATCAATTGGTAATGAAAGCTTGGACGACGTCATAGATAGATTCTACCACTTGATGAGCGAATTGCATACACATGGAGTGGCTACTACTATGGAAGAAAAAGTAAGCAATTTCGCAGACGGGTTGCCTGATAAGTGGGGTACATTCGTGTCTAACCTGAGACAGAATGGAATCCTGTAAAGCTGGATATAAATGACTTCATTCTTAAGTTGCGAGAAGAAGCACTAAGGATGAAGTATAGAGCTCAGAAGCCTTCGTACACACAAAATCCAGCTTTATATAACGCCACGCCTCACCTAAGACTACTGGAGCACCCCTCCAGACTGCGTTTGTGTCTAGCTCGTCAGGTCCCTCACAGGCTTCTCCTTCTGGATCAGACACGTCTAGGTCATCATGTACCCATCATATTGGATCAGAAGCAAACGCTACCAAACTGAAGACCGAGAACTTCGGTAATGTGACCGTGGAAGTAGCACGAGAGCATATGGATCTCTTAGCAGCAGTGGTTCATTCATATGATGGACTTGTTGCTGGGAAGATTGGAAACTGCCATCTGGCAGATGAGGACTACGAGCAGGTGGATGAGATGGAGCTTGAAACAATGGATATAATGTGGGCCTTAGCAAGTGCTGTTCGGAGGGCGAAGAAGTTTGTGAAAAAGACTGGACAGAACTTGGTTGCTACTAAGGACACGACCTTTGGCTTCGACAAGAGTAAAGTGACCTGCTTTAACTGTGGTGAGAAGGGGCACTTCAAACGAGAATGTGTCAAGCCAAAGAAGACGGGGAATGGGAACCCGTTCTCATCATTTACTCGCCAGGACAAGCAACCCTCTAATTCTACTTCATCGAACAAGGATCCAAAAGCACTAACTGCTCATGATGATGAAGGACAGGATTGGAGTTTCAGGTTTGTCTCACCAGGAGAATCTAACATTGCCAGTGTCGAGGATATTGATGATGATTCTGCGAGTGAAGGTGATATAGCAGTTGAAATTGCAATGTCACATAGTGAAGAAACAACTGCAGCCGAGGTCAGCTACAAGCCAAATGAGGAAGTTTCCACATCAGAGACAGAAAAGCAAGAGTCGACAGAACTAGAATCATCTGATGCGGCACTGATGGCTAATACTTCTGAACCAACTCAGGTGAGTACCACTGACAAAATTTTTAATAACCATGCTTGTTCTGATTGTGACACGTTTAGGAATAGCATAGATGAAAATTTTGCTAGGTTATTAGATCATAATGATAACTTAGTAGAAGATTTACGTCTGTGCACTGAAGCAAATAGAGTGCTAAAACAAAATGAGCATTGTTATAAAGAAAAGATAGACCTATTGAATAAGCAACTTAGGGAAACCGAAGTAGTGGCTTTTAACCAAGCAACGACATTAGGTACTATCTTAACTCCCTAGAAGACACTAAGAAACAAAAAGCAGTTTTAGAAGTCGAAGTTAATTCATTAAAATAGAAACTGCATAGTTGGACTAGTTCTTCTCACATAGTTCAACACTTAGTGAGAGAAAGGAATAACGGGGAGGGATTAGGCTACAAAGTGGTTCCACCACCACCTGAGACCTTGATGAACACCACGTCTAGACCAGTAAATAATAACCCCATCAAGGATCAAGTGGTGACCACTCCTCTTGTTACTGATCCAGACACCTCATGTTCATCTACTGAATCTGGTAAGAAACAAAAGGAGGCCACTTCAAAGGCAAAGGGTAAATTGCCTTGTGTTAACTTGGAAATGAATTTGAAAAAGCTAATTTAAAGTCAGGGTCAAATAGAGTCAAATCAGAACCTAAAAGGACTTCAAATGTTACTTTTTCACATGCTTCAAGTCAAAAACCAGTTAACCAAAAAGTAAAACAAGTTAAATCAGTAAAGTTTGTTACACCAGAGAAAACATCAAACATCCAAGAGTCAAAAACTAAAGTGATTGATGTTACTAGAGTGTCACGCACTTCTCCACAAAGAAAGTCTACTCATAAAGTTGATAGCAGGTCATGCTACAACTGTGGAGAATGTGGACACATTGCTTTCGACTGTCATTTCTATCAGACACCTAGGAAGAAGATTGATCTTCTGGACTCTAGACCTAGGTCTTCTAAGCGGAGTTCTGTAACTCCACCTAGAAGAGCTAGTGACCCTAAAGTCCAACCTGTAAGCCAGACGACTATTTATCATAAACAGGCATTGCACAAATCTGGCTTATGGAAAGAAAAATCCACCCTCGTGTCTGATACTGATAACAAGAAGAACCTGAGCTACCCTCACCTTCTAAGGGTCAATGGGTGGAGTTTATAATGTGTGATGCCTCTGGGAAACCCAAGACAGTGAAAGCTTGGGTTCCTAACCTAAACGATTCGTTTACTTTGTATGTGCAGGGTGTTCGCTATAGTGCTGAGACTAACACGTGGATTATAGACAGCGGAGCATCCAGGCACATGACAGGAAATAGCGCCCTTTTATCTAACGTCAAACAAATAAAAGGAGGGCATGTTTCCTTTGCAGAAACAAAAGGAGGCTATATCACAGCTCAGGGAGAAGTGGGAAATCAGAAAGTTAAGTTTGATAAAGTGAACTACGTTCAACAACTTCAGAACAACTTACTTTCTGTTTCCCAAATCTGTGATAAAGGATTTAAAGTCGTCTTCGATAATCAGAAGTGTTACGTGCTGAAGAGAATATATGATCCAGAGGACCAAGTTCCGATGACTGCTTCAAGATATAAAGACCTATATGTCTTGGATCTGTCAACAGCTGCTACAACGGATCATGAGGTTCAGTGTTTCTTATCTAAAGCTACTGAGAGGGACTCCATCTCCTGGCATCGGAGAATGGGACACATAAGTCAACGGAAGATGAATCATCTGATTCAGAAGGATTTAGTTAGAGGAATGAATGTCAAGAACTTCCAACTTCCTGACTTTTGTGTAGCTTGTAAGAAAGGCAAACAGACAAAGAAGGCTCATAAGGAAAAGAAAGTTCATTCAATAGAACTTCCTCTTGAGCTTCTTCACATGGATCTGTTTGGTCCAGTTAGTACAAGGAGCATTGCAGGCGACGCGTACTGCTATGTGGTCACTGATGACTACTCAAGGTTCACTTGGGTAATGTTTCTGAAATCAAAATCAGAAACTTTGGAGACATTCAAGGAATTAGTAACCACACTGGAATCCTCTACAAGCTCAAAGTTCGACAAATACGCTCAGACAATGGGACATAATTCAAGAATCAGGGATGGAGGCATACTGCAAGGAAAAGGGAATTGTGCATCAATTCACTTCTGCCTACACACCTCAGATGAATGGCGTTGCTGAGAGAAAGAACAGGAGTTTGATAGAGACTGCCCGGACTATGCTGGCAGACTCGAAACTGCCTATCCAATTCTGGAACGAGGCAGTGGCAAATGCGTGCTATACACTGAACCGAGTCCTAATAGTCAAGCGCCATGGAAAGACATGTTATGAGCTACTTCAAAGACGCAAACCGAATTTGGAGTATCTTGAACCTTTTGGCGCACCGTGTACACTTCTAAAGAAGACACAAGAAGGAAAATCAGCGAGAAAGCAGTTGAAGGAATTTTTCTAGGATACAACATACCGAACAAGCGAGTTTACAATAACTCAACGGGTCTTGTAGAAGTGTGGTGTAATGTCGACGTTCAAAGATATACCACACCACCTACAGGCAAAGGACCTGCATACTTCTTCGATTATGATGGATTCTTCAAATCCTTCAACATCCCTCTCTCTCCCTCGGATGATGAGTTAGCTACTAGGATGATGTTTGATATACTAAACACTCCATCCAGCACACAGGGAGAGTCATCTACTCAGCCAGAAGGGGTAGTCGATGAAAGTGACTCCTCCTCTGAAGATGAAACTGAAGCAGATGACCAGAACAATCAGGAGGTATAGGTTCCAGTTCCTGAAAGTCCACAAGCATCCACAAGTGATGTACCCTCGACTTCGGAACCTCAAACTCCAACCTCCTAAGATGCAGACCAAAATGTTCACAATCTTGGTTCGGAGGTGACTGTGCCGACTACTCCAGGATCACGACTAAACGTCTATCATCCCCTTGACAATGTTATTGGAGATGTCCGATCAGGAGTACAAACCCGAATCAGCTATACTCCGCTGATTACGCCTCAGTTATGGAGAAGGGTTACATTCATGATGGTGCTTATCGATGTTTTGTCTCACAGGTTGAGCCAAAATATGTCAGTGAAGCACTAAATGATGAGGCGTGGGTGAGTGCCATGCAAGAAGAACTTCTGCAGTTTAAGAAGTTAGGTGTATGGACTCTGGTTGATAGACCTAAAGGTGCTAAAGTCATTGGCACCAAATGGGTACTAAAATGTAAGAAGGATGACCAAGGAGTCATTATAAGGAACAAAGCTCGACTGGTGGTTCAAGGTTTTCGCCAAGTCGAGGGATTGACTATAATGAGGTGTTTGCACCCGTGGCAAGGATGGAAGCTATCGTATCTTCCTTGCCTATGCCTCGTACATGAAGATAAAGTCTACCAATTAGATGTGAAGAGTGCAATTCCTTCATGGAGAAATCAGGGAAACAGTCTATGTAAGTCAACCCGAGGGATTTGAAGACCCTTATCATCGGGATAG
The DNA here is from genome assembly GCA_025506515.1 of Flaveria trinervia. Taxonomy (NCBI): domain Eukaryota; kingdom Viridiplantae; phylum Streptophyta; class Magnoliopsida; order Asterales; family Asteraceae; genus Flaveria; species Flaveria trinervia. Next base: position 22,438,379 of record CM046449.1, on the reverse strand, counting down.
AGTTTACAAGCTCGACAAAGCTTTATATGGGTTCATCAAGCTCCTCGAGCTTGGTATGAGAAACTCTCAACTCATCTTGTGAAACACGGATTTCGCAGGGGAGTTATTGACTGTACACTGTTTATTAAAGAAAAGGATGGTGACCTACTGCTTATACAGATATATGTTGATGACATAATCTTCGGGTCAAAGAACAAAGGTTATGCAAAGAGTTTGAAGCAGTGATGAAGAAAGAGTTTGAGATGAGTTCAATGTGGAGATGAAGTTCTTTCTCGGGTTACAGGTGGATCAAACACCTAATGGGATCTTTCTACATCAGACCAAGTATATAGGAGACATTCTCAGTCGCTTTGACATGGAGAATGCTTCTGCTGCTGGGACTCCATGCTACGAATCATGATATAGCACCTGATGAGAATGGCGATCTTGTAGATGCCACTATGTACCGAGGAATGATTGGATCCCTCATGTATCTCACTGCCTCAAGACCTGATATCATGTATGCTACATGTTTATGTTCCAGATATCAGGCTAAACCTAAGGTCAATCATCTGATCGGGGTCAAAAGGATCTTTCGCTATCTAAAGGGTACACCCACCCTGGGGTTGTGGTATCCTCATGATGACGATTTTGAGCTCACATCGTATAGTGACTCGGACTATGGGGGCTGCAAAATGAACTACAAGTCTACATCAGCAGGGTGTCAATTCTTTGGGAGAAGATTAGTTACATGGCAGTGTAAGAAGCAGACATCGGTTGCATTGTCAACCTGTGAAGCCGAATGGTTGCTGCTGCAAGTTGTTGTTCCCAAATCATTTGGATTCAACAGCAAATGCGGGATTACAGTTTGCAATTCTCGTCTACTCCTATTTTTGTTGATAACTCTGCTGCAATTGCAGTAACAAAAATCCGGTTCAACATCCTAAGACCAAAACATCGGTATAAATACCATTTCATAAGAGACTGTTTTGAAAAAACCTTAATAGACGTGGTTAAAATTAATACTGATTTTCAACGTGCTGACCTATACAAAGCCTTTGATAAACCACGTTTTCAATACTTGCTAGAGGTCAACGGCGTTAAAAAGAAAGTGAGGTAATTCCTGATGAGAATAATGTGTAGTCCGATGTAGGTTTCATTATGTTTTTTATTTATGTTATCTGTTTTTTTTCTTTTGTCTGTTAATTAAACTTCATTTACCTGCTGTTTATTAAATCCAAAATAATTAAATCCGAAATGATTTTAGTATTTTAGGGGGAGAATATGTCAGCAAGTTAATATTAAAAAAATTGAGGGAGAAGGGGTAACTAGCTGAAATAAGGTAGAATGTGTCTGTGATACCGATTCAATACCTTTGGAATATGATAGTACACAGGAACAAATCAAGAGGGATTTAAAATTTAAGGTTTGAAAAGATGCAAAAGTTCAAAGTATAAGTCTGTGTAGTCTAAGCAATATAAAAAGGGAAAATGATAGAAAACTGGCAACTCCTAAGGTGACACAGAGAAAGTAGACTTAGAGGCTGCTAGACCACAAATGAATGTTGGTAGATTCAACACAATAGACAATTAGACCTGATTGATGATTTCAAGATCAAACTAAGTTGTTCAACTGACTGTGGACTTCATCTTATCACTGGTTAACACAATCAAATATATTCCAATAAGGGGTAATGAGCATTTAAACGCCACAAAAGTGTGCGGATGACCAAATTAGAGCAAAGCAGAAAAAAATGAAAGACAAATGCAATAAAGCTAATGACTCATGTTGTTGGTGCATTGTGTCAAATAAAAGTAAGCTGCTCTAACAAGGAGATAGGTTGTGGCCTCTCTGCTGTGCGATGGCACTGACCTGAGGATAAGCATAACCTAGATATTCTAGAATTCATTGTTGTTTGCCGCCTCTCTGCTGTGCGATGGCACTGACCTGAGGACAGGCTTCTCTTTGAAAGCTCTAAGAATAGTCTCTTCTTGTAATAATACCCGTAGACCACTCAAAACCTCTGAGGAATGTTGATTACCATATAAGTGTGGGATCCACAAATGTTAGCTGAAATAATTAAACCTAAATCAGTTACCAGTCTGCGTCAAAAGTCTGTGTATGGATTTAAGTGGACAAATATACTGACAATCTTAGTGGCTACATTCTCAAAAGTTCAACTCAATGTGAAAATCTAAGAGTTTCAGTATGATTTCCTTAAGTTGCTAACGACTCTGGATGAACACCGAGAATTTAAGCATCAAAGAGCTTTAATAACAAGTCCCAAAATGATTTGATATTCCTGTATGATTCCAAAATTGAGTTGGTCCAGATATAATCAATCTAAGTTAAAGCTGTCTACTCCTAATCAAATCCCTTAGATTCTCATCTTAGGGTTTTATCTCTCACAAAAAGTCCAAACATAAACTTTAGTTGTGTAGTTAGTTTAAGTTACTATGTTTATCTTTTAATTTGTGTGTCTGTCGGACTACATCAGGGAAATCAGAAGGGAATTAACTTACCTAAAAAGGGTCATGTCTGAGATGGCCACATGGTTTCAAAAATTTAAAAGGTCACGTCTGAAGTGACTGAATTGGTTAAGAGCTTACAATGTTATTTCAAAAGTGAAAAGGGTCTGAATAGTAAATGTTTAAAATGACTGTAAACTCACAAAGTGGGACCCATTCGCACTAGTGGATCAGGGTTATCGACCAACTTGCGAATGGCTTCCAATCGCCCGAATGGACATGAAATTGATTCATTCGACCGAATGGAAGGGGGAGAATGAAACAGTAGACCGACTGAGGCTCAGCGGTCAACTAAAGGGCGAACGAAGGAGACCGAATGAGTCAGTCGACGACTGAGACTCAGTCGGCCGACTGAATGCGATTGACTAGGCCAATCGTACGACTGAACCTCAGTGCCCGATTGAACTGAGCGAATGAGGCCAGTCGGCCGAATGAACTAGGTTCAGTATTAAGGGTCTAATCGATCGCATATCACTCATCACTCCCAAAAAACCCCGAATCGTGTTCATTACCGTTACCCTGTCGAAATTGCCACAGATTCTGATATACATTGCTGTTAAGATTCTTACATTCGAGTGACGTTTTACAGGTACACTACTCCTTGAATCCTACCAAAAACAGTACATCACCGAACGACAATAGCGACATTGTATTGAATCAAGAACCGAACTGTGAATTAACCTAATCGCCTATGTAAATGAAGCAAAACGTTAAAATTGAGTTTATAGGTTATTAGTGACAAGTAGACGGCTAATGGACCATCACACACTGTTAAAGACTTAGAAGGGTTAAGATTCGACCCACAGGGATCGAACAGTAGGGCAAGCGACTGGTCGTTCGAATGAACTCCAATCGCACGATTGAACCTTGCGATTGGATCATTCGACCGACTGAACCACCCGAATGAGTCCAGTCGGCAGATTGAACTCAATCGCATGTCTCAGCGGCAGATTGAACTCAATCGCATGCCTCAATCAGCCGATTGAACTCAGTCGCATGTCTCAAACTGGCGACTGACTTCAGTCGCTTGATTCTTCGCACGAATGAATCAAAATGACTTTCAACTTTACACTTAGACAGAAGTTTTCATGTCTTATGTATTAATAGTTCTATGTCTTGTGTGTTACAGATAAATGGCAGAAAAGTGGACCATAATCCCAAGCACAACATCTGTGCCCACTTGGATCACACCACCAGGAACGGGGCTGAGTTTACCGACATAATAGCATTTCTGAGACGGTCCCGGATCTATAAGGCGATCTCCACTCCTTGCACGCCTTACAGATCACTCCATTAGGCATTCTGGGAAAATGCCTCGGTGGACCGCTCTCGTGAGCCTTACTGTATCAGGAGCTCCATACTGGGCCATGATATTGAGATTTCTACCGCCGACATTCAGAGGTCCTAGAGTTCGGGGAGGACGCTGATCATCCTACAAAACTACATCCATTGACAGTGCGAGGATGCTTCCTAAGGCTAAAGTACGCTGGGGATATCAAATCAGGTGTGCTCAACAAGAGCAACCTGAGCCCCCAGTACAGTACTTAGCACACGTGATCCTAAAGTGTGTAGCTTCGAGGAGGGGTGGGTTTGACGACCTCTCAGACCAGATTCAAAATGCCTACGTGGCACTGGTTCTGAACCACCCCTTTAGTTTTTCCAGCATGATATTCTCCTACTTGGTGGAGAATTTGGAGGTAAAGGGAAAAGAGGGGTTCTGTATGTACCCCAGATTCTTACAGCTCATCTTCAACGAGAAGCTGCCACAGTTGCCCAAAGAGAGTCATGACGCAGTGGCCTTAGAAATAATGGATGATACTACTCTGGGCAGGATGAGAGTTTACAGGGGAAAGCAGATTAAGCCCCAAGTGAAGAGAATGATTGGCCACTTAGCAGATGAAAGCTATGTGGCACCGGGGAGACGCAATGGCGTCACGAGGACAGTGACTCCGACGTGGAGCCAATTGTCCTCCCTACTGATGATTCTGAGGAGGATGACAGTGAGGGATGAGGCTATTCCATCCAGAGGCACTGAGTCTGACTCGTTCCCTCGGTGTCTGTCTCACCTGCTGAGGTAACTGAGTCAGCAGGATTTCACCAAGATTTTGTTCTTACCGAGGAAGATGAGGATGAATCTGATGAGGAGCCATTGACCCGGACTGTGGGAAGGAAACGGTTCCCACAGAACACGGGTTGGGGTGTTGGTGAACAACCGAGAGGCTCCAGAGATACAGAAACTGATCCATCATATGCTCCGGGGTCCTCAGGCGGGATTGAAGGGGAGCATCCACCTCGAAGGGAACGAGGAGAAAACGGATGGCTCAACCCCATGCCCAGAAAAAGAAAAAGCGTAAGGTAACCTTCATCACCACCACATCCCCCATACCTTCCACCACTACCACCTCTGCAGACAACCTTCCACCACCATACCTCTCCCACAACAACCAAACCACCACCATACCGATCACCACAAGCCAGACCCCTGCCACCACTACATCATTCACCCCACACTCACCACCTATCATCCAGACTTGACCCGATATTCACCACCTCCACCACCACCACTAGCCACCAACCGAGCCCTCAGCCTACCCTTCACACACCTCTAGATCTCCTCTACCTCCAATCGGGGTAGAGGAACAACTGTCACCTTAAATAGAATGGTGTTACGACTGCTGGCGGCTGATGAGGAAAAGACCTCTCAGATCCGCCAGCTCACCGACCTGACTGCTGCACAATCGCAGAAAATTGCAGAGCAAGATCGAGTTATTGAGGAGCAGGCCCAGAATTGCTGCTCAGAACACTCAGTTGGACCAACTCCGAGCGCAAAGTGTCACAGCAAGTAAGCAGATAGAGGAGTTGGAAAAAGCGAAGAGGTCCATTTTGCTAAAATTGAAAGGATCAAAGGAGGAACCTCTAAAGATAAAGGATGGGAAAGAGATAGTGAGGATGATGATGATGTGCAAAGTGTCACAGCGGTAAGCATATAGAGGATTGGAAAAGCGAAGAGGTCCATTTTGCTAAAAGGAAAGGATCAAAGGAGGAACTCTAAAGATAAAGGATGAGAAGAGATAGTGAGGATGATGATGATGATGATGACAATGATTCTGATGAAGAGAAAACAGAAGAGTGGTGTGCAGATGAAGACTGAAGAAGGAGAAGCAGCTAAATCTGTCTCAGCTCCGGTCAAGAGAAGAGAACAAAGAACCGACAGGATCAGTCAGCTTCTGCTTCTGCACCTTCACACGAAGAGACTAGCATACAGGATAAAAGTAAATAGTGGATTTTATGTATTTAATTACTTTTGTACTCTGTATTGAAAACCGATGTACTGAATGTTTATATTAACTAATGCATTTTGTTTGATATATTACTAATGATTTGAATGTGAATGTGTAAATCAAACAGATCCAAAGTACCACAGAGATGAGTTTGATATTGCTCCCCTTCAACAGGTCAAGTCTCAACTCACAATGATTCTTGATCTACAAGGGATTGTCAGAAGGTCAGTGAGTTATACCCCTGAAGAAGGTGAAATAATTCACGACCTATCTAACGAGCAACTGGCAGAGATGTTCAGACTCAATCCTGATGATATTGTCAAGGATGCTCCAACAGTTGATTCAACCAGTGACAACGAACTACACGATGTTGATGAAGTTGAGGTTGAAGATATTGCTGCTGAAGAGTACCCTCAATACGCTGACAACGCGGGTAATGTGGTCCCCAATCTGGGTGAGTCCCTAGTCAGTGATATGTTTGAGGTACTAGACAAGATGGAGCAGGAAGCAGGAAAGACCGAAGGAACAGCCCAAGCCTCAAACGATGATGTATACATTCGAAAGGCTGAGTGGGCTGAATGTTTTAAAGAAGTCAGAGCCCAACGTGATGCACCGAAGAGGGATGCCTACACCAAGTTCTACAGCGTCAAGAAACATCTTGCGGTGTCAGGCAGGATTATAGCATGGGCATATTTTGATGATCTTAACGTTCATGCCGTTAAGAGGAAAAGGGCATAGAGTACTTTAGATTTCCACATGATCTAAAGACTCTACCTGGATTTGAGCTCAACCAGCTGGCCAAATTGAAGCTGTTGTATGCTGACCCGAAAAAATTTCAGGCTGGTTTGAGGCTGCCCTCAAGAAAGAGTACCACACCAGATGGATTAACTTCAGACCTCAACAACCTACAAGGTATATAGAAGGTCTGAGATGGATGCCATTACTGGAAAACCTAAGATTGTGTTGGAAGTGGAGTCCTCCTCGCACTATGTCGAGAATCCCTCTCAGGGAAATGCCACAGGACATCACTCCACACTTCAAATGGTGGTACTATGATTGGAGAACTGCTGAAGCTGTCATAGTTCTGAACAAAGGGGATCAAATGGATACTGTCAGGGTATTCGACCCAATGTGTCTAACCAACTTGTCTGCTAATGATGTCTATACATTATACAAGTGGCCACTGTTCTATGACACACAAGACATTGTACAAGCCCTCCAGTTCCAAAAGGTTATACGACTTGTTTCGCGTTTGATATTCATGCGGGAGTCACACAAGAGGACAAGTACAAGAAATATGAGAAGGTAATGAAGAAACAAGACATTAGAGAGATCTAGGTCCAAGGGGGTTTGTGTTGATACATGTATGTCCCTAGATCGTGATATGTGATGTAATAGATCTTGTTTGGTATGATTAATGAACTGATATTGATAGTCTGTTGGTTATAATGTTTAATAGTTCATTAATGAGTCGTAACTGAATGATTGGGTTTATAATTACTTGAATGATTACATATATATTATATTAATTAACTAAAACATTCAAACTTAACTTAATGAAGTTCCCATGCGAATGGCTCATGCGAATGAACCATAAGCATGAAGAAATTCACACGATTGACTCAGTCGCACGACTGAACCAGGAGACTGGATCAGTCGTCGACTGTAACATAAGATTGGCTCAGTCGCACGACTGAACACTTAGTCGCACGAATGAACCAACCGCATGGTTCAATCGCACGACTGAACCAAACTAATGGTTCAGTTGCACGATTGAATAGTGCCAACCTATAAATCAACTCAATTCGTGAAAAACGATAGATATTCGATCAAGTACAATTCCAAACGAACCCTAGCCGTCCAGAAACCTTCCAAATCGTTCTCCAAGTTCATAGAACACATTAGTCGATTCCTTATCGATTCTAACGTTAGTTTCAATCTTGATTGATTCTTCGTGTGTTCTCACTGATTGGATCGCCAATCAAATAGGATTCCGCACTATTTGATTTGGTATACACGTGGTCTCTAGGTATTTCAGTCGAATACCAGGTCCTACACTATCTTATTTTTAAGGATTGTGTTTTCTAAATATGTGTGGTTATACCCAATGAAATGCAAGTTCGATGTGTACTTATTATTTCATAATTTAATTCTTGGTCAAAATTACTTCTATACATTAACTGTCTCTATGTTCTCCGATAATGGAGGAGAATATCAATGACTCATTGCAATCTTTAACACTCTTAGAATCTCGCATTTGACCACTCTTCTGTATTGAAGCAAAACAGGATAGTGGGACACTAACATTGTCACATTATGGAAACTGGAATCACTCTACTTCATTATGCTGGTCTTGACACTCGTTTTCGGAGCCATGCAAACCAAACTGTAGTCTACCTCATAAAACATCTTCCCTTCTTATTCTTAATTACTAAAACCTATTATTAAAAATGCATGGGAAATCCTTATCATATACTAAACTTCACCCTGTGGTTATCTTTGCTACCCATTGCTTCTCCCATACACAACATCAAAACTTCAACTATGCTCCTCCATATGTGTTTTCCATGAGACCTTGTCCCCAACTGCAAATTCCAATGGATTTCGTTGCCAATTGGAGTAGATCTTTTGAACATTCTGAGCAGTTTTAATATTTCTCTTATATTCTTTACCTTCTTTGTAGTATCCAAGATCAACTATTCAAAATCATGGAATGAATTGCCATGTGGATTATTGGCTAATACTACCTAAAGAACTAATTATGTGCATGAGACATTCAATGTGTCAAATCTCAAAAAAGTGTATTGCCAAGAGTCATTACATGTACCGTTTGAGAAATTCAACTAGACAATACACTTCATTTCATTGAAGAACCGATCAAGATTATATATAAGGAATAAAGAAATTAAAATATAGTTGGATGACAATCGTCAACATGAAGGAATCCAAGCAAGGTCCCAAATTTACTTGGTATCAAGAAGACCAAATGATGCTTTAATATCCTCTAAAGGTTGCAGATGAAGTTGTTGTCGGTAACTGCAATTGAATTTCAGAATGAAATTATCTAAATTGAGGAATTTCCATCATCAAATAGGTTAGAATTTGAATTATATATATAACTTAAAATCTAAATGTTTGACTTCTTTGATTTATTGCATGACAACATGCTAATAAAAGCATATAAACTCCTATGTGTGCCATACTTAGGATTTGTGTTTAGCAAATTCAAGTACATAAATTAGGCACCTAGACATGGTAACATATTGATAGAAACATTACAATTAAGTACATATACTATTTCAAATTATTTTATGTAACATGTGATTAATTGTAAATTGCAACAAAAGCTTACATTTGTGATATAATATGTGGACTTTGCCTAAAGTTCATGAACAAAGATAATATAGTTTCAACAATTTGATTTTATGCTAGAAAAATGCTTACAAATGACACATAATGTACACATAACACAATAATAAGTTAAATGCAACATGTAATAATATGTCACCCTTAACCAATGCGACAAAGTAATTATCAAAAGACCAAAACGCCCTTCACTTTTTTCATTTTTCAATATCACGACACTTGTCATCTTTCTCTCTTGATAATATATATTTTTAAACAACCAAATCATTATTGCTAATCCCTTTTTCCCATTATTCACTACCAAAATTTCTCTTCGTTCCCTCTCTTTAGAAATTGACCATCAACATCTCAAAGGAAAAAAACACCAAACAATTTTCAAGAAATCAGATCAACTTGTGTTGGATTGATCTAAAATCAAGTTTACCTCCTTGTATTCTTGTAATTTACCCATCTAAATGAAGGGATTTAACAAGATTATCAAAGTCCATATAAGCTAATTTATAGGAAAACGCAGCGGATAAAGAGATTAAAATCTTGTTAATATATTGTTTATCAAACCCATTTGAAAGCTAAACCCAAACCATGGATCCATATACGAAATACATACATAACAAGCATAAGATGTTAAGAAGCTACATTTCTACCTTTTAGAAATCGAGCTTTAAGAGGTGAAGATGATGAACTTTGTAGCTTAATCTTCAACAAAGAAGACCTCAAGTAAGTGATACCCCAAGCCACCAACAAACCCCTTTGAATGCTAGGTTCTCAACACCAAATTTCAGCAACTTGAACTTTGTTGTTGTTGATCTCTTCCTTCCTTGTTCAAGCTCCAAAAACCCGATTTTTGAGAGTTAGATTAGAGAGGATTTTTGCCTTTGCAGCAAGAGAGAGAGAGAGGGCTAGATTGGAGAGTGTGTGTGTTAAGTCTTGCACAATCAAGACAAAAGAGGTGGACTTTTATGCCTTGGGCGGCCGAAAGTCCAAGTCCCTTTTTAAAATCCATTTTACCTCCTTTACATAATAAACACACTTTAATCTCTTTTTTATAAAGTTGAAACCAATTTTACTTTATAAACATAACACCCTTTTATTTGTTATTATTTAACAAACTTAAATAATGAAACAAATAATACCTCATGAACGATTATCCACATAATGATGTTCATCTACAAAAGCAATGTATTTAGAAAACCCACCTTTTCTAAATTGTGTCAATATTTATTTGTATGATCTTATCAACGTATAAATATTTTAGGTGTTTGTTTAGCTTGTTATTGGGTATGACCCGACTTGGATCATATCACACTAGCCACATCAACTTAATATGCATCTTGGGCAGATCAAGTCTTTCAATCTCCCACTTGCACAAGATTCATAGAAGGTTGATGCAAGCAGCAAATAATGCCTAGAAACGGTTTGTTACCCCTAATGTATATGATTAAGTGCCATTCAATAACATCATCCTCTTCAAGTACCCTACTTGAAATGTTTTAGGTGAATCAATCATCTATCCTTTTGTTTGAGATGTCATGTTGAATCCTAGAGACACAAACGGTCATTCTTCAATGATTTAACTTTAATAGGACTTAGACATCTAACTCTTAACGAATAAGAGAAACAAATTCCATCTTGACTACATACGTCTCTCAAATCACCTTATATCATACCTGAACCTAGCCTTATGTACTGCCAATCTTTCAGAACAGCAAAGAACTAAGTCAAAGTACAACACTTGGTGAATATCAAGACCAATATGTATCTCAGGTCTGAGGATACAATGATATTCGCCTTTACTCAATATCTCTTATGACTAATCACAAAGATTCTATGCAGAAATAATTGAGAGCGGGTCGGTCCAATATCTATATCCCATAGACATCAATGAACCTTGGTAGCAACCTTTTGCTCTATATTCATACCTTATGAATATCAACCAATCCAAGTTCATTATAGTCTTACATTCATAGTTGTTCCCACAAGTATGATCGACTACAGACGTTTAAAATAACTTATTTATTCATGGATTTAAACATGCTAAAAGGAAGAACAAATGAAATTTATACCACATAATAAAGTCAAATAACATGAGTTCCAATATCCAAATACAAAATTTGATCAAGTCCAATCACTAGAATATCGAAGTCCTAGGGCACAAGTATGACTTTCATGCTTTGACCTATCTAGGAGCTTCGTGAATGGATCCGCAATGTTTTGATCGTGTGAACTTTGCGAATACATATCTTTCCTTTTTCAACTTCATCCCTTATGTAGTTGAATCTTCGTTCAATGTGCCGAGTCTTTTGATGAGCACGAGGTTCCTTGATTTGAGCAATCGCACCCTCGTTGTCACAAATCTCTAGGGGGTCTTGAATGGTAGCAACGACCCCTAGATCAACAATGAACTTCCTAAGCCACGCAGCTTCTTGAGCTGCCAATGAAGCGGCGATGTATTCTGATTCTGTTTGATAGTGCCACTACATCTTGCTTTGAGCTCTTCCAAGAGACACTCCTCCATTCATAATGAAGACATATCCCGACTGTGATCGAGAATCATCTCGATCAGTTTGGAAACTCGCATCCGTGTAACCCTTTACAACGAGCTCCTCCTCACCAGACCCATATATTAAGAACATATCCTTAGTGTTCCTAAGGTATTTCAAAATACTCTTAACAACCATCCAATGACTATTACCAGGATTCTGTTGATATCTACTTGTCATGCTTAGAGCACATGACACGTCCGCCTAGTACATATCACATACATGATGGATCCTATAGCAGATGCATATGGGACTCCATTCATTCTTTCTTGTTCACCTTTGAACTAGGGCATTGAGATGAGCTCAATATAGTCCCTTTCTGAATAGGTACTAATCCCCTTTTAGAATTCTCCATCTTGAACCTCTTCAAGATCTTTTCAATGTATGCACTTTGGTTTAAACCTATTAACCGCCTTGATCTATCCCTATAGATCTTTATTCCCAAAATATAGGTGGCTTCACCAAGATCCTTAATGGAAAAACAGCTTCCAAGCCAGGTTTTTACACCCTCCAAGGTTGGAATGTCGTTTCCAAAAGTAGAATGTCATCGACATATAATACAAGGAAAGTAATAATGCTCCCACTAGCTTTCTTATACACACAGCTTCATCAGCGTTTTTGATGAAGCCAAATTTCTTTACTTCATCATCAAAACGGTGATTCCAACTTCTTGACGCTTGTTTCAATCCGTAGATTGACTTCTTCAACTTGCATACTTTGTTAGGATGTTTTGGATCGACAAAACCTTTAGGCTGTTCCATATGGACATCTTCCTCAAGATATCCATTAAGGAAAGCAGTTTTGACATCCATTTGCCAAATCTCATAGTCATAATATGCTGCTATGGCAAATAATATCCTAATAGACTTTAGCATTGCCACAGGGAGAAAGTTTCATCATAATCAATCCCTTGAGTTTGAGTGAAACCTTTTGCTACGAGTCTAGCTTTATAAGTATCCAAGTTTCCATGCATATCGGTTTTCTTCTTGAAAACCCACTTACTTCCAACTATCTTGGACTTAAGAGGTGGTGTAACCAATTCCCAAACTTGGTTATCATACATGGATTGCATCTCAACGTTCATGGCTTCTTGCCATTTGTCAAAATCAGGTTTTGACATTGCATCATGGTATGTGGTTGGTTCATCCGAATCTACCACATAGCATCCATCCATGAAAAATCCATATCTCTAAGGAGGAACACTAATTCTACCAGATCTACGAACGTTTTGTGTATCTTGATCATCCATATGATCATTCTCAACATCCTCATGTTGATTGCTAGTATCACCAATATGTATCGTTTTGTGAATCTTGAACCTCTTCAAGTTCCACTGCTCTTCCACTAGTTTCTTCCGAAAGAAACTTAGTCTCCAAGAACTCTGCCTTTCAAGCAATAAACACTTTTTGCTCTGTCGGATCATAGAAATAATATCCAATACAATCTCTAGGATATCCAATGAAGACACACTTTGTGGATCGGGCTTCCAGTTTGTTTTGAGTGTATTGTTTTGGATAAGCATCACACCCCCAAACTTTTAAATATGATAATGATGGAACTCTTCCATGCCATACTTTGAAAGGTGTCCTTTCCACTTTCTTGGTTGGAGCCATATTTAAAATACGGGCCGCGAGAGCAACGCGAAACCCCAAAATGATAGAGGTAGTGTACTTCTAGCCATCATAGATCGAACCATATCCAATAGAGTCCGATTCCCTCTCAGACACACCATTATGTTGTGGTGTTCCAGGTGGAGTAAGTTGTGAGACAATCCCACAACTTCTAAGATATTCTTGAAATTCACTACTAAGGTATTCACCTCCTCTATCTGTACGAAGAATCTTGACCGTCTTGTTGAGTTGATTTTCTACTTCATTCTTGAAGATTTTGAACATTTCAAAAGATTCATGTTTGTGTCTTAACAAGTACACATACCCATAACGACTATAGTCATCGGTAAAGGTAATGAAGTATCTTTCACCATTCCTAGTTGTTGGTTTAAAAGGTCCGCATACATCCGAATGTATGATCCCTAATAAATCTTTTGCCCTTTCATTAGTCCCACTAAAAGGGGCCTTTGTCATTTTACCCTGTAAACAAGACTCGCATACATCAAATGAATCATTTTCATTGGTTTTCAAAAGACCATTCTTTTGAAGTTTTTGCATACTTTTCTTGTTTATGTGACCAAGGCGACAATGCCAAAGATAGGAATCACTCAAATCTAGTTTGAGCCTCTTGGTGGTTGCTTGTACAGCTTGATTGAGCTATGTTTTGTTATTATGAACCAATTCATAAATACCATTACAAGGTATAGCCTTAAAATAAAACCATGATTTAAAGAAACATGAATATCATTGTCAACAAACTTGAAATCATAATCATATTGTCTTAAACGGGAAACAGAAATATGTTCCTAGTCAAGCTAGGAGCATACAATACATTCTTTAAAATGACTTCCAAACCACTTGGAAGCTTCAAATGTAGTCTCCTTGGGCTTCTACGTGAACCTTTGCACCATTGCCCATAAAGAGACTAATTTCCCCTTTCGCATAATGCTGACTTCTTTTGAACCCCTGCAACAAATTGCAAATATGAGTTCCACATCCGGTATCCAATACCCATGTGTTAGAAGAAATAACATTTAACTCAACATGTATCATAAAGATTGTACCTGAGGTTTGCCCCGTGTCCTTCTTTGATCTCAACGCTTTGAGATAGACCGGACAATTGTGTTTCCAATGGCCTACCTCACCACACTCAAAACACGGGTCGTCATGAGCAACCTTTTGCTTCTTTTCTTTCGGTTTGGGCGGTTCTACTCTTGCTTTACCCTTACCCTTTCCTTTGACGTGTCCCTTCCCTTTGGCAACACTTGCCCTAGGGTCGGGGAGGTGCCTTTTCCTACTACCACCTTCATTGATCGTAAGGACCGGTAGAACCTTTCTACCCATGCCCGCCTCGGCCGTTTTGAGAATCGAATGAAGCTCACCAATGCTCTTGTCCCATCCATTCATGTTATAGTTCATAACGAAGCTATCAAACTTCTTGGATAGGGAGTTGAGGATCAAATCCGTTGCCAACTCGTTGGACACACGACAGTTAAGCCTTTCAAGGCGATCAATGTGGCTCTTCATCTTAAGAACGTAAGATGATACCGATTGGGTCTCGTCCATTCGACATGCATGAAGCCCGAACGGTTTCGAAGCGCTCCACCCTTGATTGTTGTTGGAACATTTCCTTCAACTGGGTGATCATGTCATAGGCATTGTGGTTCTCAAAGTCCTTTTGCAAATCGGGTATCATACTCGCCAGCATGAGACACGAGACTTGCATAGAGTCTTCGGTGTACTTGACCCACTCGGCAAAAGCCTCAACGTCATTTTCATCGGGTTGATCAGGAAGGGATCGTCTAATACATAGGACTTCTTTTCTTGTTTGAGAACTATTCTCAAGTTTCAGTACCAATCCATGAAGTTCCCATGGTTTAGACGTTCCTTTTCAAGGATGGTTCTTAGTGATAGGTTATGGACGGTCGGATTGCGTTGTTGTTTGCCATCTACAATGTAACAAAGTTTAAAAATTTTTAGTATCAAAATATTTTAATTATTAATACCCTTTTATGTCTCATAGACAATTAATAATTGAAATCTAGAATCCAACGTTACATTCAAATATCGGTTAGGTGACCTTTATCCCTTTATTTAAATCAACAAGGTAGTCAACGTTTGACAATTGTAACCTATTACAATTTCTAGTGTATGGGATCGGTTTAAACATCTTATGTTGTTTGGCATGTTTATCCCATCAACACCATTTGTACGTCATGCTTCGGTGATCCTAATGCATGATTTCCAAATCAAGTCGTCCTACTTAGACATACGTGTGACTTTACACATATAAGTGGTTAGGTGACCTTTATCCCACAAATATGGTAATTTCACCTCAACTTCATAAGTTTCTATATTTATGGTTAGGTGACCTTTATCCCATAAATAAGTTACAAGTGAATTGAGTGTTGCTTAAAAGGATGGTGTTAAACTTGTTTGAAAAGGGATTTGTGTTTTACAAAATTCTAGTTTGGAAAACTATTTTCATACCTTGCATTTGCATGCATTCAAATGCATGGTAGTTTGTTTGAAAACTTATTTCAAAATTCCTTTTAATAGCACAACTAATTATGAAATCAATAACCTTTGGTAAAACCCATTTTATTACTTATTGATTTCTAAGGAACCAATTTTATGTGAGTTGTTGATTTCGTGTTGTTAACTATCCAATTCCATAATAAGATAAGATGAACATAGATCAACCATACAAGCATAATAAAACAACCACAAGTTCATAACCATAGCCAATGGGTTTGGCAACACTTGTTGGCCAAAACAAGTGTGCCAAAAGGGTCTGCAGGATCGTTCAAGGGCTTGAACACAATTACAACACAACAACACAATGAGGAGATTAACTAAATCTTATCAAACAGTGAACTAGGCAACCGGAGGTGATGCAGAGAACACAAGTAAAGCAAGAGACAGAACAAGAGAGTATAGTTTTCAAGGGAGCAGTATATTGCTTTCTCAAGTTCTTTTACAAGTGTTACAAAAGCATATTGAAGATACAAGAAATTGGAATACTTATACTACAACCTACAGCCGGCTATACTATGAAAGCCAGCTGGATACAATTGACTAGACACTAACAAAATCAATTGTAGGATCAAAAGGCATATCTGCCTTTCGACCTTGTGACTATGACATGCCATAGCTCACATCCTTATACATTACAAAAAGGATAAAGTACATAAAGTGGAAAGTTTTTCAGACTCAAGACCTCAATGTACAGTTACCAAAAGCATGGACCTTTTCACCAACTCTTGTAAGTTGGTGACTTATCAGAGACGCAGCGGAAAAGGTGCTTTATGGAACAGTACATCAGATAAAGCATGTGTACTAAAAGTCTTCGGAAGAAATCTGTCTTCATAGGTTGAAGCTTCGGAAGACTTGTCTCTTCAAGCTTCGGAAGACTTCATGTTAGGCTTCGGAAGATATTGGTCTTGGCTTCGGAAGATATTACACTTAGAGTTTTTCTAATGCTTTATGTAATTCTTCCGAAGCATTCTTCACTTCAGTACTTAGTGCATGTTGCTGAAACACTTAGGCAGTTTTGGGTTGCATCAGACTTCAGGAATCCTTACAGGGTCAATCATAGAACAAACATGACACAAGGCATTGAGATGGTGTCTCCCACTTGATCCCGCATCCTAATGCATCAAGTGTCCATTTTGTGTTGTCATCATTTTGCTTTATTTGGGCTTTATTTTGGGCTCCAACTTCAGCTCCTAGCTTCCTTGGACCTTCATGCTTTGGGCTTTGGTCATTGGGCTTAAATCCAATCTTGGGCTATAAGGCCCATTAGGGCCTAAAATGGCCCAAACCAAAGAAACCAAGTCTTGTTGAACTTCTTTTACAAAATATATCCTAATACATTTTTACTAGTAAAAGAATACAACTAATCTACTTAATTACAAACCAACATAAATAATAAATAGATTACAAACCCAAATAAATAAAATTACAACCCAATTGAATAATCAACAAATCACAACACAAAACACATCCAAACACAAGGTATTGGCTAGGTTATGAACATCTAAAATACACATCCAAATATGCAAGAATCATAAGTTAAAATGGTTCCCCTTTTGAACCCTAAAGTTTTCAGCCAAGGTTAATCAAACCGAGAACTTTCGGTTTTGTCCAAGCAAAACAACCAATCAACAATGAGACAAGGTTTTCTAAGATTACCACATGCATGTAAAGTATAATCTTAAAAGAAAACAAAAGGGGCAACCAACAGCCCTAAAGGCTACGGTCATATGGTGAAACACACCAAAACCATAAAAAGTAAAAGGAATGATCTATACTGTATGCATTCGTATAAGTGGCTCTTGATGCCATTTAAGGGATTTAACAAGATTATCAAAGTCCATATAAGCTAATTTATAGAAAAACGCAGCGGATAAAGAGATTAAAATCTTGTTAATATATTGTTTATCAAACCCATTTGAAAGCTAAACCCAAACCATGGATCCATATACGAAATACATACATAACAAACATAAGATGTTAGAAGCTACCTTTCTACCTTTTAGAAATCGAGCTTTAAGAGGTGAAGATGATGAACTTTGTAGTTTAATCTTCAACAAAGAAGACCTCAAGTAAGTGATACCCCAAGCCACCAACAAACCCCTTTGGAATGCTAGGTTTCTCAACACACAAATTCAGCAACTTGAACTTTGTTGTTGCTGAATCTTCCTTCCTTGTTCAAGCTCCAAAAACCCGATTTTTGAAAGTTAGATTAGAGAGGATTTTTTCCTTTGCATGCAAGAGAGAGAGAGAGGGCTAGATTGGAGAGTGTGTGTGTTTAAGTCTTGCACTAATCAAGACAAAAGGAGGTGCGACTTTTATGCCCTTGGGCGGCCGAAAGTCCAAGTCCCTTTTTAAAATCCATTTACCTCCTTTACATAATAAACACACTTTAATCTATTTTATAAAGTTGAAACCAATTTTAACTTTATAAACATAGCACCCTTTTATTTGTTATTATTAACAAACTTAAATAATGAAACAAATAATACCTCATGAACGATTATCCACATAATGATGTTCATCTACAAAAGCAATGTATTTAGAAAACCCACCTTTTCTAAATTGGTGTCAATATTTATTTGTATGATCTTATCAACGTATAAATATTTATAGGTGTTTGTTTAGCTTGTTATTGGGTATGACCCGACTTGGATCATATCACACTAGCCACATCAACTTAATATGCATCTTGGGCAGATCAAGTCTTTCACTAAAATCACTATTCACATATAAAATCCTTTTGTTCTCTTTGTTTCATGATCATATACAAGAGTTCAAAGTGCTGATCATCTAAGGTTCATCTCTGTAAGGCACCGGTTCTAGGAAGCTTTATAGTTAGTCATTCAGAGCATATCATAGATTTAAATCATTTGTTCAAGTAAACATTACAACAAAAATTACTTTAATTCAAAATTATCATGACATAATTCAAAGAAAACATTAACATTGTCTTAAATACATCAACAAGTTATCTTCTAAAATTTAGGTTGGCAGTCTTTAGTTGCCAAGAAGCTTCGGATCCATGCCCCCATCCTTCTAAGACAATAGCTTACCTATCAAACTAATATGCATACAAAGTCAGATTCACTGAGTGAGTTCTAGGTTTACTTTATCAGATAATCTTTTATTGAGATATGTTAATTATCATTCCAAAGTAGTAATCACAAGAAAAAACATGTTGGATCTAGAAAGGCTGGTGCAACCAAAACCAAACACTTAGACAATTTTGGTACAACTCATAAAGGTCTTCCGAAGCTAGGTAAAGAACTTACAAAGGAAAATGGAGTTCTTCGGAAGGCGAAGTCAGAACTTCCAAAGACTACGTCGGAAGAATCTTCCGAAGGAAAACTCCAACTTCCGAATACAAAGTCTTTTCTCTTCCCAAGTTCAAGACTAAGAAGAAACCAAGACAATGACTTCTAAAGTATGAAGATTTGAAGAAAGCCTCAAGCCTCAGAAGAAGTAGCCTCTTTCGAAGTATACGTTGCTTTGAAAGAACAAGTTCTTCTGAAGTATAAGTTGCTTCAGAAGAACAAGTTCTTCCGAAGCCAGTTAACCTTCGAAAAAACCTACTATGAACTAGTGGACACAAGTATGGTACTCTGACACTCTGTTGCAAATTTCTAATATACTGCATCATGCTTTCCCACGCCCATGTAGGTGACCATACTTTATTCCACTGTTCACCTTTGATCACTTAGTATAGTTACTAACTTTAGTTGGTGACAAAAGGTAAGTCATGGACATGTCATGACTACCATATCTTAGGTAATAATTTATCTAAGATACCTTGTATTTAGCATTGTAGTATTTGATTTAGTCATATATTTCCAGCCGGTATCAAAGTATATTCGGCTGTAGGTGATAGTATATATAGTCTCTCATTATAACTCTTGTAACATGCTTGTAAGAGTCTTGTAATATATTGAGTTGAGAAGCAATATATACAAGTACCTTGAAAATTATTCTCTTGTGTTCTTAGTTACATAGTAGATTATTATCAACTCTTGGAAGGGTTTTACATCATCTAACTGAGTGTGATTGAGTGAGTTTGAAAGAAAACAAATGTGTAGTGACAAAAATCGATCCTACAATTGATATTACAGGTTCCTAGGCTCTTGATTATGAGATCTAACCATCTAAATCAACCTTGCTTTCACTATTATTTCATCACTCTCAAAATGACCCTCAACCAAAAGTTTGAAGTTGAGATGAGGATGATAACCATAGCACCCATCACACCCGTGAAAACTTCAGATCATGGACCAGACGTATTGAAGGTTTCATCAAGTACCAAGATGGCAAAATGTGGCAATCTATCATCAATGGTCCTTACAGACCAAAGGTTACAACACAAGAGGAAATGGTGCTATGATAGAAAAGGCTTTAGATGATTACTTTGACGAAGATAGCAAAAGGCTGAAAACTGATAGCAATGCTATGATTGTTTTGATGACTGCAATACTAAACTCCATCATGGTGGGTTTTGAGCATTGCAAGTCAGCTAAAGAATTGTTTGATGCCTTGTCCCAGATGTACTCTAGCTCAAATGACTCCAAGAAAGATTCACTAAAGCAACAGTTTCAAAACTTCACCTATATTGTGAATCCAAGGATCGCAATCAGGAATTATAGTGTTAGAATGGAATCAAGTTAATGATTACAGAATAATCATTAACTGTTGTTTAATTATTTTATGAATAAATATTAAATCGAGCAAATGTTTATTATGACGAACACAATGATATGAACACAATAAATGAGCAAACAAGATTTGATTCAAAAGTATTTCATTAAAACTGATTAATGATTAAAGATGAATAAAGAATGAATACTATAAACAAGAACTGTTTTGATCATGTTAATGTTGATGATGTATTGATGTGACGGCTGCTAGGATTTGTGATGGATTCATTGTGTGAATCGATGTGATGTTTTTTGTTTGCCATCGTAATGCTCGTCCGCCTCTCACCACTTTGATGTGAAACCAGGACTCATATTTATAGACATTATATTTCTGTTAAGGAAACACTAGATCTCTTGGGATTCGAAATTGTCTTGCTGACTTGTTGACTGGTAACACTTGTTGTTGATACATATGTATCTAGTTTAGGAGCTTAACGTAAAATGTCTGTCATGTCTTACATGTATGTAATGGATAAACTGAATGAAATACAATATTTGATTGATGATTATAATGTTTAATGTTTCATTATTTATTATGTGATAAAGTATGTTGAACTAACTATATAGGTTTGACGTTGTTGTGCATAGTTCTCAGTCAATAATAATGGATGAACTGAATGAAATACAACATGTGATTAATGATTATAATGTTTAATGTTTCATTGTTTATTGTGTGATAAAGTATGTTGAACTAACTATATAGGTTTGAGGTTGTTGTGCATAGTTCTCAGTCAATAATGATTGAGAAACGTGTTCAAACTTAATAAAGTCTTCATGCGAATGGACCATGCTAATGGACCATATGCGTGAATACTTCATGTTAATGGACCAGCCACACAACTGAACCAAGAGACTGGATCAGTTGATGATTGAGACATAAGATTCACTCAGTTGCATGACTGAACCTTCAGTCGTGCATATGAATCAATCGCATGATTCAGTCGCATGATTGAACCATGCTAATGGTTTAGTCATACGATTGAAAACCCTAACCTATAAATACCACCTAATTCGTGGAAAAACGTAACACTTCAAGACTTTCAACATATATTCGCACCCTAGCCGTCAGAGACTCCAGATAACCTGTTCCAACTTCATAGTTCGCAGTTGATCTTGTTCTAATTGTTCTTAACGTTTCTTTAATCATTAGATTGATCAAAACTGCATTCTCACTGATTGGATCACCAATCAAATAGGATTCCACACTATTTGATCTGGTTTCACACATTATCAGTTAGTACTCCGTACGTACACGGTCCTAACAAGTGGTATCGGAGCTTTGGCTCTTGTTTTTGCGTGTGATCCGATTAGTTCGGGTGTAAAAATCACGTTTTTCATTCAAAAGAGTCACCTTTTTTTGAGTAAAATAGTGTTTTTGACGTCTCCTGTTCTAAAAGTTTACGTTATTCGGCATAAGGCAGATTAGGGTTCTTGAAAATTCTTGTTTTTGTGTCATAGTGCCAAAAACCTTCGATTTTTCAAAAACTGCAGCCTTCAGTCGCACGATTGGCCCAATCGCACGACTGAACTCAATCGCACCTCCCATTCGCACGATTGAACTCAGTCGCTTATTCATTCGCACGACTAAACAACCCCATTCGCTTGTCTCCAATTGCACATTCCATACGTACGACTGAATCCAATCGCATGATTGAATTCATTCGTATCCTTCATTCACACGATTGAGTCATCAGCATTGGCCATCCGCATTTGTCCAATCGCACGATTGACTCATCAGCATTTGTCCAATTGCATGATTGACTCATCCGTATTTGTCCAATCGCATGATTGACTCATTTGCACCTGTCCATTCGCACAAGTGAATCAGTTGAGTTCTAAAAGTTCAAAGTTAAAGAGATGGAAGAGCAATTCTCTGCGTTTACTGCCGGTAGGGACTCACGGATCTAGAACCTTTTGCTTCTGGAAAACGAAATTGGGAATCACAATAAACCACCTAACCTCATAACGTTAGATGACTACCAACAATGGAAATAGCGATTCGAGATCTATCTTAATGGAGTCGATCCTAATCTTTGGGAATCTATTAAGACAGATAGTATGTCGGTTGGTGCAGATGGTGTTAAGCTCACCTTGGGAGGTATGACTGATAGCCAGAAAGCAAAGTATAATGCTAAAAAGAAGGTGTATGCTTTGTTGACTCAGTCAATACCAAAGGTCATATTCCATCAATTCTCTAAAAAAAACAGGCTAAGAAGTTATGGGAAGCTTTGGAGAAATGATACGATGGGAATGCAATGTTGAAAGCTCTTAAGGCAAAGGCTCTAAATAAGGAGTTTGATAACTTCTCTTCTATGGGGAAAGAAAGCTTGGATGATGTCATAGACAGGTTCTACCATCTAATGAGTGAGCTGCACACTCATGGGGTCACAATGTCAATGGAAGACAAAGTGTCTAGCTTTGCTGATGGTTTTCCAGAGAAGTGGGACTCGTTTGTGTCTAACTTCAGAAAGAACAATATACTGCCAAAATTAGACATAAACGACTTCATCCTAAAATTGAGAGAGGAGGAACTGAGGATGAAGTATAGGTCACAGAAAGGATCCTATGACCAGAATCCTTCACTTTATAACTCCTCTTCCACTTGAACTAGTTCAGGAGCACCTCTTCAAACAGCGTTTATATCTAGTTCAACTGCTCCTTCTCAAATTACAGCTTTAGGATTTGAAACGTCAGGGTCATCTAGTACCCAATATATTGCACCTGAAGCAAATGCTACTAAGTTGAAGACCAAGAATCTTGGAAATATTAATGTGGAGGTTGCAAAGGAGCATATGGACCTTCTAGTAGCAGTTGTTCATCCTATGATGGTCTAGTTGTAGGGAAAATTGGTAATTGCCATATGGTCGATGAAGACTACGAGCAGGTGGATGAAAATGAACTGGAAAGAATGGATATTATGTGGGCTTTGGCGAGTGCTATCAGAAGAGCGCAAAAGTTTGTAAAGAAGACTAGACAAAACTTGATAGCCATAAAAGATACTACCTTTGGTTTTGACAAAACCAAAGTTACCTGTTTTAACTGTGGAGAAAAGGGGCATTTCAAACATGAATGTGTAAAGCCCAAGAAGACAAGTAACGGGAATCCATTATCATCTTTTAACCGTCAAGACAAACCGACCAGTGGAGCTACCTCGTCAAGCAAAGATACAAAGGCCTTGACTGCTTAAGGTGACGAAGGACAGGATTGGACCTTTAGTTTTGTATCTTCGGGTGAATCGAACATTGCCCATGTCGAGGGTTTTGATGATGATTCTGCAAGTGAAGGTGAAGTCACAGTTGAACTAGTGATGTCAGATAATAAAGATATGCTAACGGGGTCAATCACCTTTTTGAAGATCTCAGAACAACATGTTTAGAATCTCCAGCACCCGAAGAGTCAAACTCTACGTTGATAGCTCATTCAACCGAGTCTTTACAGGTAAGTACCAAAGACCAACTCTTTGAAAGTCATGCTTGTAATGAATGTAATAAATTTAGAGAAAGCATTGATCTTAAATTTTCTAGGTTAATAGATCACAATGATAGCTTAGTAAATGACTTACAACTGTGCACAAAAGCTAATCAGATTCTAAAACAAAATGAGCACAGTTATAAAGAGAAAATAGAACTTTTAAATAAAAAACTAGGGGAAACCGAGGTTGTTGCTTTTAATCAAGCCAATGACATAAAGTTCTACTTAAACTCCCTGGAAGAAAGTAAGAAAGAAAAGGCAGTTTTAGAAGTCGAAATCAACTCATTAAAACAAAAACTACACAGTTGGACCAGTTCTTCTCATATAGTTCAACACTTAGTGAAAGAACGAAATAACAGGGAAGGGTTGGGTTACAAAGTGATTCCACCACCACATGAGATCTTGTTAAATGCTAAATGTAGACCAATAAATAACAATCCAATTCAGGATCATGTGGTGTCTACTCCTCTAGTTAGTGATCAAGATTCTACGAGTAACCGATGGATTTTGTCACCAAACAGAAGGAGGCCACTTTGAAATCTAAAGGTAAGATGCCTATTGTGAATTTGGATGAACAATTTCAAAAGGTTAATGTAAAGTCAGGTTTAAACATGTCTATTTCTGAACCCAAAATAATCAAACCAGTTAACCATCCACGTACTCCACGTGCTCCACGTCACAGTCCAAATAAACAAAAGGCTAAAGATGTTAAAAACGTTCAAACAATGAATTTTTCTAAAGAAGTAAAAACATCTAAACAAGAAGTGTCCAAATCCCACCAGACTAAAGTCACATCTATATCACACACTTCCCCACAGAGACAACTTTCCCAACATGTAGAAGATAGATCATGCTATAATTGTCGAAAGAGAGGACACATCGCTTCTAATTGTCCTTATTATCAAACACCAAGAAAAAAATTGAACTGTATGAAAATAAACCAATTTCTTCAAAAAGGAGTTCTATCACTCCACCAAAAAGAAGTAATGAACTAAAGTTCAAACTGTAAGTTAGTCGTCTGTTTATCACAAACAAGCCTTACACAAAAATGGCTTATGGAAGGAAAAGTCAAGTCTAGTGTCTGATAATGAGAACAATAAGAAGGGTGGTATACCCTCACCCTCAAAGGGATAGTGGGTTCTGTTCATGATGTGTGATTCTTCTGGGTCACCCAAGCCAGCTAAGGCTTGGGTCCCAAACCTAAACTAATAATTTCTTTTGAATTTGCAGGGTGTCCGTTATAGTGCTATCACAAGCACCTGGATTGTTGATAGTGGGGCGTCTAGGCACATGACCGGGAATCTGTTTCTCCTTTCAAATGTCAAACAAATTAAAGGGGGACACGTCTCATTTGCTGGAAATAAAGGAGGATACATCACCGCTAAAGGCGAAGTGGGAAACCAGAAAGTAAAGTTTGATAAAGTATGTTATGTTCAACAACTACAAAGTAACTTACTTTCTATCTCCCAAATATGTGATAAAGGATTTAAGGTTATTTTTGACAATAAGAAGTGCTATGTTCTGAAAAAGGATTATGTTATTCCGGAGGACCAAGTCTTAATGTCAGCTTCAAGATATAACGATTTATATGTCTTGGACCAATCAAAGGCCTCCACAACCGACCATAATGTTCAATGCTTCTTGTCAAAGACAATAAAGAGAGATTCCATCTACTGGGATAAGAGAATAGGACACATTAATCCATGGAAGTTGAATCACTTGATCTAGAATGATCTAGTGCGTGGAGTAAATATTAAGCACTTCCAACTACTGGATTTCTGTGTCGCATGCAAGAAAGGAAAATAGGCAAAGAAATCATACAAGGCAAAGAAAGTTCATTCAATTGACCTGCCTCTTGAGCAACTTCACATGGATC
The DNA here is from genome assembly GCA_025506515.1 of Flaveria trinervia. NCBI lineage: Eukaryota > Viridiplantae > Streptophyta > Magnoliopsida > Asterales > Asteraceae > Flaveria > Flaveria trinervia. The sequence continues at coordinate 22,412,505 of CM046449.1, read as the reverse complement.
TATATGGCCCAGTCAGTACAAAGAGCATTGCCGACGATTTGTACTGCTATGTAGTTACGGATGATTACTCAAGATTTTCTTGGGTGATGTTTCTGAAATCTAAATCAGAGACATTTGAATCATTTAAAGAGCTGGTAACTACATTGGAGTCACTCTACAAGTTGAAGGTAAGACAAATCTGTTTGGACAATGGTACCGAGTTCAAGGATCAATGGATAGAGGCATTCTACAAAGAGAAAGGAATTGTATACCAGTTCACATGTGCCTACACCCCTCAAATGAATGGAGTTGCTGAGAGAAAGAATCAAAGCTTGATAGAGACAGCCCGGACAATGCTAATAGACTCGAAACTGCCTATCCAATTTTGGAACGAGGCAGTAGCTAATGCTTGTTACACCCTCAATCGGGTCTTGGTGGTCAAACGTCATGGTAAAACGTCCTATGAGTTGCTCTAGCGACGTAAACCAAATCTGAAGTACCTCGAACCATTTGGCGCACCATGTACGCTGCTGAAGAAAACACAATCAGGGAAGTTTAGTGAGAAGGCTGAAGAAGGGATTTTTCTAGGATACAACATACCAAATAAGAGAGTTTATAACAACTCAATGGGTCAAGTAGAAGTGTGGTGCAACGTTGACGTTCAGAGATACACCACCCCTACGGGAAAAGGACCCTCATTCTTTTTCGATTATGATGGATTCTTTAAGTCCTTCAACATCCTTCTCTCCCCTCCTGACGATGAGTTATCGACCAGAATGATGTACGATGTGTTAAACACACCGTCACTGGACTTGACAACCTCAGCTTCACAAGGTGAGTCTTCTAGTCATTCAGGGGGAGCACTGGAGGTAAGTGACTCTTCCTCTAACAATGAAGAAGTGGAGAATGATTAGGTGGATCAGGAGGAACAGGTTCCTGCAACTAAAAGTACACAAGCATCAGATGTTGATTCCTCTGACACTTTAGAACCTTGCACTCCAACGACTACAAATACTGAACCAGGAATTCAAAATCTGGATCAGGAAGTAGTCGTTCCCACCACTCCCAGATCTAGACTTAATGTATATCATCCTCTGGACAATGTCATAGGGGACGTACAATCGAGAGTACAGACAAGAAATCAGCTATACTTAGCTAATTATGGCCAGTCATGGAAAAAGGCTATCTTCATAATGGTGCTTATTGGTGTTTTGTGTCTCAATTTGAGCCAAAATATGTAAGTGAAGCCTTAAACAATGAGGCATGGGTGAGTTCCATGCAAGAAGAACTCCTGCAATTCAAGAAGTTAGGAGTTTGGACACTGGTGGATAGACCAAAATATGCTATGGTCATTGGCACTAAATGGGTCTTGAAATGCAAGAAAGATGACCAAGGGGTCATAATTCAAAACAAGGCTCGACTTGTCATTCACAGTTTTAGACAAGTCAAAGGAATTGATTACAATGATGTGTTTGCGCATGTGGCTAGAATGGAAGCAATTCGTATCTTCTTGGCCTATGCATCTTACATGAAGATCAATGTTTATCAACTAGATGTCAAGAGTGCATTCCTTCATGGGGAAATTCATGAGACAGTGTATGTCAGTCAACCCAAAGGATTTGAGGATCTTATCATCGGGATAGAGTTTACAAGCTGGATAAGGCTCTCTACGGGCTCCACCAAGCCCCAAAAGCATGGTATGAAAAGCTCTCGACTCATCTTGTGAAACACGGCTTTCGCAGAGGAGTGATTGATTATAATCTGTTCATGAAAGAAAAAGATGGTGACTTATTGCTAGAATAGATTTATGTGGATGACATAATCTTCGGTTCAAAAAAAAGAGAATTATGTAAAGAATTTGAAGCAGTAATGAAAGCTAAATTTGAGATGAGTGTCGTGGGAGAGATGAAGTTCTTTCTCGGGTTGCAGGTGGATCAGACACCAAAGGGAATATTTCTACATTAGACCAAGTATGTAGGCGATATCCTCAGTTGGTTTGATATGGAGAATGCTTCGGTAGCTGGGACTCCACTTGCTAGAAACCACAATGTGGCACCCGACGAAAATGGTGATCTGGTGGATGCCACAATGTACCAAGGAATGATTGGATCCCTCATATACCTCACAACCTCATGACCTGATATCATGTACATGACGTGTCCTTGTTCCAGATATCAGGCAAAACCCAAAGTCAACCCTCTCATTGGTGTTAAAAGGATATTTTCCTATCTGAAGGGTACTCCAACACTCGGGTTGTGGTATCCTCATGATGATGATTTTGAGCTTATAGCGTATAGTGACTCAGATTAAGGGGGTTGCAAAATGAACTACAAGTCAACGTCTGCAGGATGTTAGTTTTTTGGGAGAATATTAGTCACGTGGTAGTGTAAGAAGCAGACATCGGTTGCTTTGTCAACTTGTGAAGTTGAATATGTTGCTGCTGCAAGTTGTTGTTCGTAGATCATTTGGATTCAACTGCAAATGCGGGACTACGGTTTGCAATTCTCTAACACTCCTATATATGTTGATAATTCTGCTGCTATAGCTGTAACAAAAAATCCAGTCCAACATCCTAAAATTAAACACATTGGTATTAAGTGTCACTTTATACGTGATTGTTTTGAAAAGCAATTAATCGATTTGGTTAAAATAAATACGGATTTTCAACGCGCCGACCTCTACACCAAAGCATTTGAAAAACCGAGGTTTTTATATTTATTAGAGTTGAATGGCGTGAAAATAAAGTGATGTGCTCACTGAGGAAGAAAATGCTTAGTCCAACAATTTTATATTTTATATTTTATTTTGTTTTATTTTATTTTCCTATTTATATAAAATCCAAAAACACAAAAATATTTTTGATTTTAGAATTTTAGGGGGAGAATAGGTTAGATTAGTATTAAATTAGTCCTTTTATTTAATTACTTAAAAACGTGGGAGGAGGACAGCTTAGCTAACATGAACATACTCAAATCTGTGATACTAATTCAATATTTATGAAAAATGATAGTACACAGGGAATAGATTGTTTGGGACTTCAAAAGAGTTTAACTGATTAAGATGCAAAAATTAAATGTATAAGTCTGAAAGTTCTAAGAAAAATAAAAGGAAAAATGATAGTACAACTAGTAGGCTACCAAGGTAACATAAAGAAAGTAGACCTAGAGGCTGTTAGTTCATATATGACGTGTCAGTAGATTCAACACAATAGAAAAGTAGACCTCATTGGTGGTTTCAAGCTCAAACTAAGTTGTTCAACATGCTGTGGGTTCCCATCTTATCCCTAGTTAACACAATCAATGTTATTCCAATAAGGGGTGAAGAGCAAAATAAATGCCACAAATGTGTGCGGACGACCATAAAATATGAGCAAAGCACATGAAAAATGCAAAATTTAATCAAGCTAATAATTTATGTTGATGGTGTGATATGTGCAAAAAGAAAATAAATGCTCAAACAAGAAGATAAGGTGTGTGCCTCTCTGCTGTGCGGTGGCACTGACCTGAGGATAAGCATAACCTAAATATTCTAGAATTCACTGTTGTTTGTGCCTCTCTGCTGTGTGATGGCACTGACCTAAGGCTTGGCATCTCTTTGTAAGCTCTTAGAATAGTTTCTTCTTGAAATATACCCGTAGACCGCTCAAAATCTCCTGAGCAATGTTGATTACCATATAAGCGTGGGATCCACAAATTCTTGTTGAAATAATTAAACCTTAAATCATCACCAATGTGTGTCAAAAATCTATGTATGGATTTAAGAGGACAAGTATATTGACAATCATCGTGAGCTTAAGTTGTTGAAAGTCAAAATCATTGTGTGCATCTTGGAGCTCTTGTATGATTTCCTAAAACTGTTATTGACTCTTAGTGAAAACAAGGTCTAACATCAAAATAGCTTATCAAAAATGTCCCAAATGATTTAGGTATACCTATATGTTTTCATAATGAATTGTACTAGAAATGATAAACTAGAATTGAAGTTGTGCTGTCCGGGAAGTAAAATCAATTAGGATTACTCTAATAGGTTGAAAATCCATCTCAAACCAAAAATACAAAATATTTCTTAATTTTGTTTTTAAATTTCTAGTAGTTTTATTTATTAATATTTAGTCATTTAGTAGGTAAAATTCAGACTATGCATTGGAATTGATCTATGAAACACTCACTTAAAAGTGGTCACGTCTGAGGTGTCCAATCGCTTTTATGTTAAAAGGATCACGTCTGAGGTGATCAACAGTTTTGTGAAAAGGATCACGTCTGAGCTGATCAATAGTTTTTTATTAAATTAAAAAGGCCATGTCTGAGATGATCATTGGTCATAACGTATTATCAATTGTTTAACAAGTTAAGTGGTTGAAAGTACATAAGGTCAAATTCATAAGTCAGAGTATTCGCACGACTGGACCATAAGTATGGACCAGTCGCACGAATGAAGAATGAGTATGAACCATTCGTATGAATGGAGAAGATCAACTGAGTTAGTCGCACGACTAAACCCAAGTCGCACGAATGAATGTGGCAGACTGAACCAGTCGTACGACTGAGATTCAATCGCACAAATCAAGAGTGCGAATAGGCTCAGTCGCATGAATCAAGGGTCTGAATACATTCAGTCGCCCAACTAAAGAAAAACCTAGTATAAATAGAGGGGAGTCGGTCGCAGACACTCATCACCCCCTAAATCGCACTTAAATCGCACGAAAGCAAGCTTACTCTGCCCAAATTTCATATCCGTGATTTCGCTTCCTGTTTGTGACACTAACGATTACGATCTGTTTCTACAGGTAATGCGAGACGAAAATTAACCTAAATACTCAGTTCAATCGAGCCCTAATGACCTAATTGGGTGAAAACTAAACAGAGACAAAATTGTCAAAATAAACCACTAATATGGACTTAAACGTCGATTTATTAAGTACTAAGTGTTATATTGATTGATTGTGAATCCAACGAGTCTAACCTAAACGTTTATCATCAAGTTTAGACCTAGATTCGAGGTCATAGTGTCGAACAAAGAGTTAAGCGACTAAACACTCCGAATGAACTTCAATCGCACGATTGAGCTAAGAGAATGACTCAATAAGCCGAATGAACGAGGCGTATGAGCTCAATCACCTGAATGAACTCAGCCGCATGCTAAGTCGCCCGATTGAACTTAGCTGCATGCTTAGTCGCTCGATTGAACTCAACCGCATGCTCAATCGCCCGACTGAACTTAGTCATATGGTTCAATCGCACGATTGAACCAGACTGATTTCAAAACAGTTTAAATTAATAATAGTTTCTGTTATGGACAAATCTTATGTTTATGTGTCTTGTGTTACAGAAACATGGCAGGTAGGTGGATCATCAACACCAAGCACAATATTTGTGCTCACTTGGATGCCACCACTAGGAATTATACGGACTTTGTGGGGATTATTACATTTCTGTGGTGATCTAGGATCTAAAGATCCATATCTGCTCCATGCACACCCTACAGGTCATTACAGCAGGCCTTTTGGGAGGGTGCATCTATTGACAGATCTATTGAGCCCTACTGCATTAGGAGTACCATTTTTGGGGAAGAGATTGAGGTGACAACAACAGACATTCGACGAGTACTAGACCTGGGTGATGATGCTGCCCACCCAACCAGGTTACATCCTCTGACTGTACGAGGATGTTTTTTGAGGATGAAGTACACTAGGGACATCAACGCAGGTGTGCTAAACAAAAGCAACCTGTGTCCCCAGTTCAAGTACTTAGCACACGTCATTCTCAAGTGTATTGCTTCATGGATGAGTGGATTTGATGATCTTTCTAACCAAATCCAGAATGCCTACGTGGCATTGGTGCTGAATCACCACTTCAACTTCTCCAACATGATCTTCATGTACATGATCGAGAACCTTGAGGCCAAGGGTAAGGAGAGCTTCTACATGTATCCCAGGTTCTTGCAGATGATCATAGATGAGAAGCTCCCCTTACTACCCAAGGAGAAGGACGATGTTGTGATGCTAGAGGTGATGGATGACACCATTCTAGGCAGGATAAAGGTATAACGAGGCATGCAGGTGAAGCCCCTGGTAAGGAGATTGTTCGGCCATCTGGCCAATGCTGAGTATGTGGCACCCACTAGGAGGAAGTGGCGTCATGATGATAGTGATTCTGATGTTGAGCCTGTTGAGATACCCAATGATAACTAAAATGACGATGATGACCACGGTGATGGTCAAGGAGGTGAGGCTGTAGGTGGACTCGAGCCGGCTCCAATCCACCCTGACTTTCAGATGGATGAGGAGGAGGAGTCAGACGAGGAGCCATTGGTACGGATGGTGGGAAGCCATGTCGTAGCCACTGAGAGAGGGCTCAGGGCGGTTGGTGGATGCCTGACTGAGTCTAGGGGTGATGATACTACTGCCACAGATCTTTCATACACCCCGGACCAACCCAACAGCCAAGGGGGAGCTTCTATTTCTAAGGGCTCTAGGAAGAAGAGGATGGATCACCCTTATGGCAAAAAGGGTAAGAGGCCTAGATTTACCTTGATCACATCTACCACCACTGCCACAGCCACTACCGCTGCCATAGCTACTACCACTGCCACAGCTACCACCATTACCATACCCCTACCACTACTATCACACCACCCACCGTCATACCACACTCCCAACCACCACTTCACCATCCACTCCTATCCCACCACCCATATTCACCACATCCACCACTACCACTACCAGCCACCAAGCAGGTCCGTCATCCCACTCTACCTTCACCACCGAACCCACTCTACCCTTCGTTAAAGTAGAGGAATAGCTAGGAGCACTAAACAGAATGGTGCTAAAGCTGTTAGCTGCTGATGAGCAAAGAGCAACATAGCTAAGATAGCTTGTGGAGCTCAATGCTACTCAAGCATAGTAGATTACCCAACTTCAGGAGCTGAATGATCAATCAGTTAAAAGGATTAGGAGTTGGAGGCAAAGAACAAGAAGATCATGCTCAGACTTAAAGGATCAAAAGATGAGCCTCTGAAGATTAGGGAAGGGGATGGTGATAAGATGACGATGATGATGGAGAAGATGATGAGTCTGATGAAGAAGATGATAGTGCTGATGGAGGACAAAGGGGAAAGAAGAAAGAAGAAGATGATGATGAGAAGGTCATGCGGCTGCATTAGCCTCTACTTAGGGTCAAGAAAGAAGGACTAAAAGAGCACAAGACCAAGGAGGAGCATCCTCATCCCCTATTGTTGAAGAGTTGACTGATAAAGACAAAAGTAATGACTAGATGTTTATGTATTTGAAAACTTTTGTACTTAAATATTGTATAATAGTTCTTTAATTAATGTTTATATATATTTATCAAATGTTTAGATGTCTTGCTCAATTACTAACTGTTGTTGTGTTTAAATGTTTAAATCAAGCAGATCAAACATCTCATCAAGATGAATATGATGTTGCTCCCCTACAGCAAATCCAGTCTCAGTTCACCATAATTCTTGATTGCAAGGGATTGTTAGAAGGTCGGTGAGCTACACTCCCAAAGAAGGAGAAATCATACATGACCTGACTGATGAGCAACTTGTAGAGATGTTTAGGCTAAATCCAGATGAGCTCGTCAAAGACGCTCCAAAGGTTGATATTTTGAGTGATGACGAGCTAAAGGATGTAGATGAAATAGAGATTGAAGATGTGACAACTAAACACTATCCAGAGTACACTGACCGAGAGGGCAACGTGATCCCCGACTTGGGTGACACTCTCGGCAGTGCTACATTCGACAAACTGGATGAGATGGAAAAAGAAACAGAGAAGAATGAAAGCCAAGCCCAAGCCTCAAACACTAATGTTGATTCAACGAAGGCTGAATGGGCAGCTTGTTTTGCTGAAATACGAGCCCAACGCATAGCTCAAAAGCAAAATGCCTACACCAAGCTTTACAAGGTCAAGAAGCATCTAAAGGTGTCTGGCAAGTTTATTGTGTGGGTGTATTTTGAGGATCTTAACGTCTATGCTGTTAAGAGGGAAAAGGGAATAGAGTACTTCAGATATCCACATGATCTGAAGACTCTCCCTGGTTTTGAGCTCAACCAGCTGGAACGCCTAAATCTGTTATATGCTGATCATTAAAAATGCCAGGCTGGTTTGAGGCTGCTCTAAGGAAAGAATACCACACCAGATGGGTGAACTTCAGACCTCAATAATCGAAGAGGTACATTTGTAGGTTTGAAGTAGATCCTATTTGTGGAAAACCAAAAGTGGTGCTGAAGTTGAGTCTTCCATGCACAATGTCCAAGATTCCCTTACAGGAAATGCCACAAGACTTCACTTCACACTTTAAATGGTGGTATTATGATTGGAGAATAGGTGAAGCGGTCATAGTTCGACAGAGAGAAGGAAAAATGGAAACTATCCGGTATTCGACCCTATATGGCTGAGAAACTTGTCTGCAGAAGATGTCTATACATTATATAAGTGGCCACTATTCTATGACACGCATACATTATACAAGCCCTCCAGTTCCAGAATGTTATACGACTATGGTTTGCATTTGAAATACATGTAGGAGTTACTAGAGAGTAGAAGTACACAAGATTTAAGGAGCTAATGAAGAATGTCAGACACTAATGTAAACTAGGTCCAAGGGGGAGTTTGTTGATACACATGTACCTAGTTTAGGAGCTTAATGTAAAATGTATGTCATGTCTTACATATATGTATTGGATGAACTAAATGAAATACAATATGTGATTGATGATTATAATGTTTAATGTTTTATTGTTTATTGTGTGATAAAGTATGTTGAACTAACTATATAGGTTTGAGGTTGTTGTGCATAGTTCTCAGTCAACAATGATTAAGAAATGTGTTCAAACTTAATGAAGTCTTCATGTGAATGGACCATGCTAATGGACCATACGCATGAATACTTAATGCTAATGAACTAGTCACACGACTGAACCAGGAGACTGGATTAGTCACACGATTAAGACATAAGATTGACTCAGTTACACGACTGAACCTTCAGTCATGCGTATGGATCAATCGCATGATTCAGTCGCATGACTGAACCATGCTAATGGTTCAGTCGTACGATTGAAAAACCTAACCTATAAATACCACCTAATTCGTGGAAAAACGTTATACTTCAAGACTTTCAACACATATTCGCACCCTAGCCTTCCAGAGACTCCAGAAAACCTATTCCAACTTCATAGTTCGTAGTTGATCTTGTTCTAATCATTCTTAACATTTCTTTAATCGTTAGATTGATCAAAACTACATTCTCATTGATTGGATCACTTCTCAAATAGGATTCCGCACTATTTGATCTGGTTTCACGCATTATCAGTTAGTACTCCGTACGTACGCAGTCCTAACACTTGTATTATTTAAAAACAAGTGTTTGTACTCTGCAGGTGCATAGTCTTTCGTAGGTGATTGTTAGTCTGCAGGAATCTTCTTCTTCTGAAGGTATTCTGTTCTTCCAAAGCTATCTTGTTCTTTCGAAGATACTTTGTTCATCCGAAAATACTTTGTTCTTCCGAAGGTATCTTGTTCTTCCGAAGATACTTTATTCTTCCGAATATACTTGTTTCTTCCGAATATACTTTGTTCTTCTGAAGGTATCTTTACTTGACCTTCAGAGCTGTTGTTCATCCGTAGAAGATCTTCGGATGATTGTTTTTGTAAGAAACATATCTACGGAAGAACAAAAATGTTCATCCATTGATGTTTCTTACACTTAGTCAATTTTACAAATTGACCAAGGATAATGTTTTACCTACAATCATACATAAATCAACACACATATCGGTTAACCTATATACATAATGCATACATCAAAATAATGAATTACAAGTATTGATTAAAGTTCTAAGACTATACAAAATGATCTAGATCTATTGTTCCTAGATCTAACAATACTCCCCCTTAGGCTTCGACACTTGTAATCAACTCTTCAAAACTAAAAGCTCCTTCATTCTTGACACCATCTTTTTGTTGAAATAAGATACTGCATCCATTTGACCATCATATTTATACTTGATCTCCATTCTACATTTCTTTTGTAGTGTCTCAAAGCTTAATCCCATAATATCTTCTTTTGTTGTTGGAGTTTCCACAACACTTTGATTGTTAACTATTTCCAGCTCATCTTGTTCTGACATTCTCAATTTAGATAAGTCCTTGATATCAGTTCCTTTCAATAGCTCAGCCTCATATCTTCTTCTTTTATAGGCTTTTGCTTGTAGTTTGCCAATTACTTGAATGATATGCATGTACAAGCATAGGTCATTCTGAGCTTGATCATCTTTGAGTTTTGGGAAGAACTTATCATGTAGATAAGAAGTTTAGCTTGGATGTAGAAGTTTAATTTTAATAGGATCTAAAAGTCTTATACTGTTAGCTTTCTTTTAGTCTTCATTTCTCATCAACACTAGTTTTTTAGTCTTCTCCACATTCCCCACTCAGTTATGGAAGAGTGTAATGATTTCCTTTAATGACTTTGATGATAACTGTTTTTCTATTACTGTAACCAACCCTCCTTAAGAATTCATTATCAACCTGTGTAGAGGAGTTAAAGTTTGATCTTCTTCCTTTTTGGAGTCTTTGCTTGTGTTCTTCATCTTCCCTTCTTGCTTCCTTGAGAACATCATCCTTGAACTTAGTTTTGAGCTTTCCAACCAACATAAGAAATCACTTCCTTATCAGCATCACGCAATAGCAAGATTGATTCAAGTAGATGGAAGTATTCAACTCTCCCACATACTCGTTGATAAGTGCACAGTCCCACTCTGAGTCCAATGTCAAGGCTATAATCTTGTTTTCTTCAGCAGCAATAGGAGATGATCACACAACTAGATTAGAGAAGATTTTTCATTAGTGATCTCTCTCACTATTGTGCCCAAAGGCCATACTTTCCCTGGTATTACCTTTCTAGGTTCTCTGATGAGTTTTTCTTTTCCTTTGTGTTGATCTTGGCTTTCAACTATTACGGGCTTAGCATGGGTCTTCATTTGATGTTCATGAATGGGATTATAGGCTTCAGTCCTTAATCTTACTCCAGTTTCTAACTCCATCTTCATAACATGTTCCATCATTCTCCTTAGCTCACCTTCTTTTCTCCCCTTAAGCTCATGCAATTTGTAGTTGTGACTCTATAGCCAATAGGTCATATTGTATTTGTTGAGCTTTGTTGTATCACAGTGACCAAATCTTTCTTGATTTTCTGAATAGATTGAAATGTTGTGAAAGCTTCATAGTGACAGTTAGGGATCATAAATCTAGCAACCTCAAATTCTTTCAGTTGATCTTTCATTTCAATCATATTCATCCTCTCAACCATGTCATATGGAAACCCATGGTTGATAAGGGTCATAAACATAGTTGACTCATGCCTCTCTTCTAATATGTCTTTTGTTATCAAAAGATCATTAGCCTTTGATTCTTCATCTTCTTTGTGAGTTTCTTCTTTTGTAAGCTCTTTCCATTCTTCATCACTATCAGTTTCATCATGAGACATAGGCTTAGAAGTTGAAACATCCATTTAAGGAGTGTGCTCAGAAAATGTAGGCCTTGATCTTTTAGGTGAATCTTCAACATTAATCATCTCTTTATGTGTAGTATCTAGGTACTTTCTCTTCCTGGTGTATTGAATAAAAGGCTTTAAAGTCCGAGAGGTTTCTTTTGATGGTTTTGTTGATGGAGCAACATTTGATTCAAGGGCATAGATTTTCATCTTTAGCTCATTAATCCCTTCCCCTTTCCTTCTTAACAGTGCATATTGAGCATAAAGAGAGTTGGTTATATGATCAATTTTCCAATTAGCTTCTCCTTTTTAGTCTTCTCATACTTCAGTGACTCTTTGAGTTCTTTTTCTTGTTGAAGTAGTACATCAATCACTTCATTATTGCATTTGTTGGACCAAAAGAACCAATGAGCCGGATCAGAAAAACCTTAAGTCCCACAGACGTCACAACAACTACTGAAGTGCATAACAGCTGAAGACAAAGTCTGAAGACACAAGTGCTGAAGACAAAGTCTGAAGACACAAGTGCTGAAGACAAAGTCTGAAGACACAAGTGCTGAAGACAAGTCTGAAGACAAGTGCTGAAGACAAAGTCTGAAGACACAAGTGCTGAAGACAAAGTCTGAAGACAAGTGCTGAAGACAAAGTCTGAAGACACAAGTGCTGAAGACAAAGTCTGAAGACAAGTGCTGAAGACAAAGTCTGAAGACACAAGTGCTGAAGACAAAGTCTGAAGACAAGTGCTGAAGACAAAGTCTGAAGACAAGTGCTGAAGTCCAAGTATCAGTCATTGTCACAACAACTGAAGAGGTCTTCTTCAGTAGTTGTGTCGGTTTTCTTTCAGTAGTTTTATGTTTTCCTTTCAATGGATTTGTAAAACGACTGAAGAGCTTGTTCTTTAGTCGTTGTAGTTTCAGTAGTTTCGTATCAGTAGTTTTATGTTTTATGCTTAGCACTCTGATATGTTCTCAGTAGTTGTGAACATTTCAGTAGTTTGTTAAGTTTTAGTTATTTTTGTAACAAATCTGCCAGATGTCACTATCCCGTGATATCAGCAGTGATTGCACTCTATATAAGGAGTGTCAACCTTATTGTAATCGTGAATGATTGAGCAGAAACATTTGATATTATTGAAACATTCCTTTTCACAGAAATATATTATCTCTTTACAACCGTATTTGTTCATAATGCATACGAATATCAAATTCTTGCTATAATTTGTCTAATTCTTGTTCTTATTCCGCTGCATTACACTCTAATCCATCAAACTTGAGATCACTGATCCTGTCAAATGGTATCAGAGCTGGTTCATCATTGATCGATCTAATAATTGATCATTGAAACTGCTAATCCAAGATCCATGTTTGATTGAATTAGCATTGTTGCAAGAAACGGTTATAGAGATTGAATTTTCTGTGTTTTTGGTCATTCATCCTGAGATTTATTCTTGGTTTTCATCGAGTCTGTTGTGGTATGTGTAAAATCTTTTAAAAGCTTGAATTAAATTGTATTTGGACCTAAAATGACTACTCCTTCCAATGATCCTCACAATACTGGTTCCTCAACCAAGCCTCCGATGGTGGTTAGGAATGAGTACAACATATGGCAACGACGAATGCTCCATCACCTGTCTGTTAATAGCTCAGGTTGTTGGACATCAGTGGTACATGGTCCACACAAGCCTATGGTGAATAACCCGGAAACCAATCAAATGGTTCCGAAGAGGAGGGAGCAATACTCAGATGAGGATAAGAAATGGTTTGAGATTGATGCAAAAGCCCATGGAATTCTGGCCATGGCACTGCCCAATGAAATCTATTCTGGGCTAATGCATTATGAAACTGCCCATGACCTCTGGAATGCCTTGAAAGAACAATTTGGAGGAACAGATGAGGTCTTGGCAAATAATAGAGAAATCCTTGCCCAACAATATGAGACATTCTATCATAGGAAGGGTGAGACACTGACTCAACAGTTTGAGTGGTTCTCTTGTTTGATCTCTGAATTAAAAATGGTCAAACATGAGTACACAAACAACCAGATGAATAACAGATTTCCCAGATCACTGCATGAGAGATGGGACACATATACTATTGTTCTACGCTCCAGTGCAAATTTGGACAAACTATCTCTCACCCAACTCCATGGGAAATTGCTCACATTTGAGAGAGAGATAGAACAGAAACGAAAACTGTCATCATCTGGAAAGCTCACTGATGATTTTGTACCAGGAAACACTGCCTTGGTAAGTCATGAGTCAGAGTATGCAGGATCAGAATGCCAATATGATGAGCATATTGATTTCACCTCAAACAACTCTAATCATGCCTTTGTGAGTGTTGATTGTCATTCTGGTAATAATAGTGACAATCTATGCTTTATCATGGATGATTTGAAGAGATGGATAATTTGAGCCAAATGGCCTTGATCAATATCAGATCTCAGAAATTCTACAAGAGAACTGGCAGGAAATTTCCTGGACTCTCTGACAAAACCAAAGTCGGTTTTGACAAGAGCAAGTTGAAGTGTCACAAATGCCACAGGCTTGGACACTTTGCAAGAGAGTGTAGATCAACTGGATCTAACACTTCTGCACCCTTTTTGACTTTTCCAAATAACAATTCACAATTCAAAGGGCAACACTCTGCTGGTTCTAGTCATTCATCACACCGTCAATCTCCTGCATATTTTGTTCCTCAGGGTCAAATGCCATATCCTTATCCCTGCTATTATATGCCACAGTCAAATCAAGTTCAAGCTCCTATTGTACCACAATCTCATGCATCACCAGAACCTCAACCATCTCCATCTCAATCACAACCTCATCACAGCTTCTTCACACCTGGAGTTGTTGACTGGAGTAGCTTACCTGATAACTTGTCTGGTCACACTGAGCAACACTATGCTGGTGCTAGTCAACATGGTGGTGAACACCCTTTTGGAAATCTTGCTCTCATGGCCCTGGAGTCTACTGAGGGTTCCTGTTCAAATGCATATCTTCACAGGTAACTCAGGTATCTTCAGAGGCTAAAGCCAAGTTATGTTCTGAATCATGCATAGCTGCCTTTGTCTCTATTAGAGAGGCAAATATAGCATTAATAAATCAAAAACTTGAGCTTGAGAAAACCATTTTCAAAAGAAAAGTTGAGCATGAGTCTACTCTTAACAGTAAAAATGATGAGATTTATAAGCTTAAATGCCAATTAAATGATGAAAAGGCCAAGCTAGAGGTTATTCTGGAAGACCACAGGAGTCTCAAAGAAAAATTTGCAGTGACCCAAGTTGAGTGTGAACGCTGGGTCTCATCATGCAAGGGATTTGAAATGCTTCTTAGCAAGCAAACTGCTTCAAATGTGAAGTTTGGCATTGGTTACAACCATACTGCTCCACCAACAGACTTTACTCCTAACTCCATAGTTAAGTCTGAAAGTGAAAGCAATCTCCAAACCACATTATCGTGTGAGTCATTCTCCAATGATAATCTAAGATCAGAGAATGAAATCAGTGTTAAGATCTCAACAAATAAATTGACTGATGGTCTAACTACTGAGACTCATATGAAGCTGAGTACTTCAGATGTTGTTCCTCAATGTACCTCAAGTACTGAAAGAGACCCAACATCTGAAAAGCATTTCAAATAAGTTGAAATACAAGGACTAACAACTGCTGAGGAATCCATCAAACAGTCTATTAGGACGGATGGAAAACAGTTGAATTACCAGTCTTCAGCTCTTACAAATCCTTTAGTACCTAGTACTGATAGAAGGAAAGTACTGAAGATCACACCTTCAGTAGTTTCCACTTCAGCAGTAAAGATGTCCAAGATGAAGAATAAACCATGTGAAATTGTGGTAAATTCAATCATCTATCTGATGAATGGTGGTACAAAAAGGGTTTAAAGCTCCAAAGGGATAAGCTCATTAAACTAGAAATAAATAAAATGAAAACTGAGTTTGAGACCAAGTTTGTACCACAATCATCTCAACCTGATAACCCAAGGCCTTACCCAAATCCACTAAGAAGGATGCGGTTTATCAGAAGACAGCTGATATTGTTCCTCATGATAAACATAAGACTAAGTCTGTGAAGTGTAAGAAGGATGAAATGGTGGGTCACAGGAACTCATCAAAAACAAGCTCTGGAGTGTCAAATGAGCTGAAAGCTCGAGCTTCAAATCAGACACAACTTGTTATGATGGTTCAGCATCTGTTGGGGAGAGTTAACCAACTTGAAACCCATGTGATAAAACCACTGGAGAGGAATTCCAGGCCAAATCCATTTCAGCACCATCTCCATCTTCATCAGCTGTTAATCATAAGAAACCAGCTATGGTTAAATCTGTTGATAAAGTCAGTCCCAAAACCAAAAAGGTTTGGGTCTCCAAAGCTAACTAGTTTCTTATGATTGTGCAGGGTTCTTCAGCATGCAAAGAAGCATCTGGTGTGTGGACAGTGGAGGATCCATGCACATGACTGGGAGCAGCTCTCTTCTTCATGATTACTCTCAGGGAAAGAGGGATTTGTCTCATTTGGAAATGATGCTAAAGTTACATAATTGGAAAGGGATTTTTGTCTAATGGAGATATTAGATTTGATGATGTCAACCATGTGGAGAATCTCAAATACAATCTGTTGAGTGTCAGTCAGATATGTACAAAGGACATGTTGCTCTTTTCACAAGCCAGAACTGTAGGATTCTGTCTCCAAGTTCTGAGCCTGATTGACAAAGTACTGGATGATAATACTCTCCTGAAGGCTAACAGGATAGGAAGAGTATATGCCTTGGATCTGTCAAAGAAAATTGAGTTAAGAGGCCATCCATGCTTGTTCTCCAAGGCCTCTCTCCAAGAATCTAAACTGTGGCATAGAAGGCTGGGTCATGTTAATCTCAAAAACATGAATCAGCTGATCCACAAGAGTTTAGTGAGAGGTCTTCCAATAAAGGAGTTCAATTGTGATGAAATCTGCACTGCATGCTTAAAAGGGAAACAACATAAAGTTTCATTCCCAACAATAGAAGAATCCAAGTCTAATGCCTGCTTACAACTACTGCACATGGATCTTTTTGGTCCTGTGAAGGTAATGAGTATGGCAAAGAAGAATACTGTCTGGTAATTGTGGATGATTACTCTAGATATGTATGGACCTTCTTCTTGCATTCAAAGGATGAGGCTGCTCAGTCCATTATGAACTTTGTGTTACACGTTGAAAAGCAGTATTCCCTACCAGTTAAGTGTGTGAGGAGTGACAATGGTACTGAATTCAGAAACCACACTCTTGATGAGTTTTACTTATCAAAGGGAATCAAGAGGCATATAGCATCCCAAGGACTCCAGCAAAATAGAGTAGTGGAGAGAAAGAACAGGACCCTCATTGAAGCTGCAAGGTCCATGTTGGCTGATTCTGGTCCGCCACTGACCATTTTGGCTGAAGCTATCAATACAGCCTGCTATGTACAGAATAGAGCCTTAGTAAATCAGAGGTTGATGAAAATCCTTATGAAGTTTACATCATTTAGCCCCTTTGATTTCATTCTTTAAGCATTTGGGTTCCCCTGTTACATTCTCAACACAAAGGATCAACTCCAAAAGTTTGATTCTAAGGTGATGCAGGGTATTTTGTTGGGTATTCATCCACTTGCAAGGCTTATAGAGTATTCAACTGTCGAACAAAGATAGTTGAAGAAACCTTGCATGTGAAGTTCAATGATCCCCTAAGGATACAATTCCACAAAACCCTGTGGAGTTGTTTGATCTGGACATTCTGCAATATGTTTCTTATCAACCACCTGCTGTTGCAGATCATATGAACCCATCATCTTCTGTAGCTAGTCATCCATCTGTTGTTACTGATGATGATGATGATATCAGTAATCACCTTTTCAAGTTAGTGATCAACTGCCTGATTCAGCTAGACCTGATGTTCCTGTATCAACAATCCACAACAAATGCTGATGAGATTTCTACAACTTCAACTTCCTTTGAATTACCATCTACTGATTGGTTTCAAGGAAATGCTTCACCATCACCATCTGTTGCTGCTGAGCCTGCTACAAACACTTGCACAGATCTTATTGTGTACCAAGATCTGAAGAATCACCCTATGTCTCAAATCATTGGTGATATCAATGCTGGTGTTTCAACAAGATTCAATTGTCTAATTTCTGCTTCTATGCTCTTTTCATTAGTCAGCAAGAGCCAAAGAACTTCACATTGCTTTAAGGGACAATGGATGGGTTGAAGCCATGCAGCTTGAGCTTCTTCAGTTCAAGAAACAGCAAGTGTGGGAACTGTTCCTCTACCTCCAGGTAAGTGTGCAATAGGCACTAAATGGGTGTTTAGGAACAAAACTGATGAAAATGGGCTTATTGTTAAGAACAAGGCCAGACTGGTTGTACAGGGGTTTTCACAAGAGGAAGGCATTGATTATAATGAAACCTTTGCCCCTGTAGCCAGACTGGAAGCAATTCGATTGTTTTTAGCTTATGCTGCTTATCACAACCTTAAAGTTTTTCAAATGGATGTCAAAAGTGCATTTTTGTATGGGAAAATTAAAGAAGAGGTTTATGTATGTCAACCACCAGGTTTTGAGGACAATAAACATCCTAATTGGGTGTATAAGCTTGATAAGGCTCTCTATGGGTTGAAACAAGCTCCTAGAGCCTGGTATGAGACATTATCAAACTTTCTTCTGGAAAATAATTTCACTAGAGGCTCCATAGATAAGACTTTATTCATTAAGAAAGCTGGGCAGCATAATCTACTTGTTCAAATTTATGTAGATGATATTATTTTTGCATCCTCTGATCCACAGTTGTGTGATGCCTTTACAAATTTGATGAAACAGAAGTGTGAAATGAGTGCCATGGGAGAATTACAGTTCTTTCTGGGTTTGCAAATCAAACAAAAGGCTGATGGAATTTCATTCATCAGTCCAAATACACAAAAGATCTTTTGGAAAAGTTTGATTTACAAAAGTGTAAGCCCTGTTCTACTCCCATGTGCAACACCACACAACTAGATACAGATTAGAAAGGTAAAGTGGTTGATGAAACACTTTATAGATGTATGATTGGGTCCTTGATGTACTTAACAGCTTCTAGACCAGATATTATGTTTGCAACATGTGTTTGTGCTAGATTTCAGGCTGCACCTAAGGAGTCTCATTTGATTGCAGTCAAGAGGATCTTTAGATATTTGCAAGGCACTCCATCTCTAGGTTTATGGTATTCTACTAGACATTCTAGTAATTGGTTGCTTTTTCTGATAGTGACTATGCAGGGTGTAAGTTGACAAGAAAGTCCACTTCTGGAGGATGCCATTCTTAGGCAACTGCTTGATTTCTTGGCAGAGCAAAACAGACCTCAGTTGCTACATCAACTGCTGAAGCAGAGTACATTGCTGCTGCAAGCTGTACATCTCAGTACTCTGGCTTCAAAACCATTTATTGGATTATGGCATAACAAAGACTAAGACCCCATTGTTAATGGACAGCTCTTCAGCTCTTTGTATTGTCAAGAATCCTGTCGAGCACTCTAGGACTAAACATATTGAAATCAGACACCATTTTATTAGAGATTGTTTTGAAAAGGTCTGATTGATCCAAAATTTGTTCCTAGTGCTGATGAGCTTGCAGACATTTTCACTAAGCCCTTGGATAGCACAACTTTCCAAAACCTAGTGTTAAGGCTTGCTATGCTGCAGCTAGAATAAGTGACAACTACTGAAGATCTCAGCTCACAAGTACTGATGATCATTAGTTTATTATTGTCATATATATAAGTACAGAAGTTATTTTCCCACCGGAAGTTTTCTTTAAACTACTAGAGCTTAACTTCTCAGTACTCAAGTACTTTATTTGTTAAAACAATTGATGTAGTTACAACAGCTAATGTAGCTACAACTACTGTTGTCAGAAATACAAATACGTACTGATGTCCTATGAAACATCTGAAAATAGATGAAAACGTCTGATGAGTACGTGTTGAGGACAGTATGAAACAGCTGAAAAGCAATGAATTGACGACAACTACTGATGAGCCTTTTTGTCTTCACTAGTTTCCCAACTGCTGTTTCTTTCTAAACAACTGAAGCAAAACCATGTCTTCAGTAGTTTCACAACTACTGATGACTAACACCAACTCTTCAGTTGTTTACAACAACTGATGGTAAAACCAAAGTCTTCAGTAGTTTCCCAACTATTGATGACTAATACCAAGTACGCAGTTGTTTCATCACCTGAAGTCAAACTGTCTTCAGTAGTTTAATAACTACTGATGACTAAATCCTCAGTAGTTTTATAACTACTGATGACTAAATCTTCAGTAGTTTTATAACTACTGATGACTAAATCAGAGACTTCAGCTGTTTCAACGTCTGACGGTTAAAACCAAGTCTTCAATTGTTTTATAACACTGCTGATCACACCAATACGGCCAGTCATTCCAAACCTCTGAAAGTTAATACCACGTCATCAGTAGTTTCAACAACTGATGACTAACACCAAAACCTTCAGTTGTTTTCTAACCCTACCCTTTAAATACCTTATCCCACCTTCAGAGTTTTTACTTTCTTCTCTTCTCAAACCTAACATTCAAAATAACTCTGTAACCTCTCTTCATCAATGGCGACCATGCAAATAAAACCTCGACACAACTGTGTCGCACATCTCACAAAATTGCCATACTGGACCAAGTTTCACAACGCCATTGATTTAATGGTTCAGTCACCTTACAAAACGGCTTTTCTGTTAAATCCCACCATATATGCCGAATCTCTTAACCAATTCTGGACAAACGTCACTCTTGTCTCTGAGGAGAATGACACAGAGTCTCTTCAATCGTTTGTCCATCATCAAAAAGTGGTCATTACTCCGGACATTCTTTTCCAAACCCTAAATCTGGATGATGCCACTTTCCCAACTGGTTATCCAAAGGGCACAATCGATTAATCATTTGCCCAGCATGGATACCAGGGTAACCTGAGTGCATCTACCATATTGAAGAAACATTTCCAGGATGCCGAACGTCTCATCTTTCACCTGGTAAATATCTGCCTTGCCCCCAAGACTTCATCATGGGATCAAATGTCCACAAGGTGGCAACAGGTAATGTACTCCATCCTTGAGCAAGAACCTTTAAATTTTCTAAAATACTATTTTTAGAGCTCAAGGATATGGCCCAAGAACATCTTGCTAACCGTTGGATATTATATCCTCGGTTCATAACGGCCATAATTGAAAACCAGCTTCAAGCTGAGGGACTTGTTGGCCTGGGAGTCCTTGCTACGGCTGTATTGCCTGAAGTATACTCCCGGCACAACTCTGATCAATCACTCAAAATGGCTGCCAAGCTGTGCAAACCAAAGAAGGGGTACCCACTAATCTGGGATCTTCCTCATTTGAGGAGATTGCCATTGAAGAGCACCATTCTCCCCAGGTGCATACTGCTTTTACCCCATCTCCCACTGCAACCGCCCCACAAAGTCCTACTCTCATTATTGCAAACGTGCTGACTCAGTTGCATGCCTCTCCTCCTCCCCAACAAACACCAACAAAAGGGAAAACCACAACACTTGAGGAAGAGGATCAACATGCTCCTGACAGCCCACAGCACGGGGGTTTTACTGTTCTATCTCCTGGTGTGGATATGGAGACCAGAACATCTGGTGAGGCTGCCACCTCTTCTGAATCATCACATGATCAGAATGAGGCTGGTAACATAGCTAAGACCTCACCAGAGGCAACAGCTGATGAAGGACACTGTCCTGAGGCTGGAAGTCCTCAGTTCCAAGAAAAAGGGGCACATGCTACAACTGGTCTACACCCAGTGCATGTACATCCTGCTACAAGCAGGAGGTCAGGTGATTCAACATCTGTTGATGATGACCTGGGCTTCCTTTATGATGTTCTGGCCAAGAACACAATTCTTGAGGAAGAAGTCAGTAGACTACAAAGACTACTTGACCAATTCTCTCAACAAGCAAGTCCATCTGCCACCAACATAAACCCACAGATGGCACCTTCACCTGAAGGTCTCCCACACACTCAGCCACTCAAAACTTCCGAGCCACCAGCCTCTATTTCTGGCACTGCTTCTCAGGGACATAACCCCTCTAAGCAAACAGCTGCTATCTTTCAGCAATCCCTACCTCTCATCTCCCCAATGATCACAGACATTGTGATCAAAACCATGGATGAGAGGCTTCCCTCAATCATACAACCCCTGGTGGAGGAGATTGTGAGCACAAGGCTTTCTGCTACTCAAACCCTTGCAACCAATGCAACCAAAAAGAGGGAGAGTCAGTCAGTGAAAGCAAAGAGGAAGAGCATAGAGGGGAAGAAAGAAAAGGAGACTAAGAAGGAAGAGGAGTTTGTGAAGGGAGCTGACATTGATCAAGTGGGTGAAAGTCACAAAGACTTTCATGTCACATATAAGAAGAGAAAGGTTGAAGGAAAAGAGAAAGAACTCGAACTCGATGAGATGATCAAAATGGCGGATGCTACACACAGTAAATCAATGGACTCCATTATTGATCAACTGTATAGACAGGGGTTTGATACTGCAAAGCTTGATAGAGATTAGGAGACTTGAAGTTGAAGAAATTAACTCAAGATGGGCAAGTTATGATGCATTAGAAAGAGAAAGACTAGAGATCACGATCAGATTCATTGCAAAGTACCTTGGGAGATCATTGATCGAGATTAAGTCATGGACCAGGGACAGTATCTTGGCAATAACCACCAAGATCTGTTTGTCTGAAGCATACACTAAGGGATTGGTGATTGAAGCACTAAATGAGTAGGTGCTGGGAACAGAAAGGAACTAGCAAAACACTCAAAAGCCTCACTCACTACAAGAATGCTAGAACAACCTGCAAAACCTCCCACTTCAAAATCACCACTACCACAACCCTCTAAACCAACTCCTTTACCCTCAAAACCACAGCCGATGATGCACCCAGGAAGAAAAGAGAAGGGTGTTGAGGCTAGAAGAAGAAGAAGAAGAGGATGATGAGGAAGAAGATAGCTGCCTCTTTCTGGTCCTAACTTTGCCTAAAGCCAAACCTATGCCCATCACTCCCACCTCACAGATGGAAGCTGTGAGAGTAAAGATAGAAGAAGAACAGTAGCAAAAGCTTCATGATGATGAGATACTGAAAAGCATAGACAAAACTTATGTTGCTTCTTCATCAATAATCAGTAGAAGAAGGAAGCTCTGAGATTGTACACCCTTGCTAACACATTTCAATATCAAAAGGAAAAGGTGAGAATATGGCCTGATCCTAGGGTGGCTCACAGAATTGTGAAGAAAGACATTCCTTCGAGATACAAGGGCCAAGTAAAAAGGATCGTAGATGAAGAGATCACAGTGGTCCTTGTAGTATCACCCTGGGAAATTGTAGAAGATTTCAAGAAGGCCTATGAAACTAAACAGCCACCCCAAAAGATGTTAGAGAACAGAGTAATTAAAAAGGGGTTAGTCTACAAGAGGCTTGAGAACTTCAAACAAAATGAGCTCAGTCTGTTACTTGAAGGGACTCACCCAGATGAGTTTGCATACAGACAGATCACAACAGTTGAGCTCAAAAATGGCAAACAGGCTAAGTACATTTCAGAGCTGTATGGGCATGAAGGTTGTTTGATGGTGGAGCTGAAAATCTTACCATGGAAGAACAAATTATGTTTCTCAGAGCATACACCAGAGAATCCTACAGGCTTATACATGGGAAGTAGATTTCATGGATAGGACCACAGCCCTGTGTCCAGTTCCCCAAAGTCAGGGCTCCTATCCATACTATGCCAACCAAATTTCAGAAATCTATTCCCAGGCCAGTGCTTAATTGGGTCATCTTCTTAGCTGATCAAGAAGGAAAAAGACCAATCTTATTGCCAACAATAAGTGGGACCTCAATAAAGTTAAGGTTTTGGCTGCATTGGTTAAGGGGGAGTTTGTTGGACAAAAAACCAATGAGCCGGATCAGAAAAACCTTAAGTCCCACAGACGTCACAACAACTGCTGAAGTCCACAACAGCTGAAGACAAAGTCTGAAGACACAAGTGCTGAAGACAAGGTCTGAAGACACAAGTGCTGAAGACAAAGTCTGAAGACAAGTGCTGAAGACAACGTCTAAAGACACAAGTGCTGAAGACAAAGTCTGAAGACAAGTGCTGAAGACAAATTCTGAAGACACAAGTGCTGAAGACAAAGTCTAAAGAAAAGTGTTGAAGACAAAGTCTGAAGACACAAGTGCTGAAGACAAAGTCTGAAGACAAGTGCTGAAGACAAAGTCTGAAGACAAGCGCTGAAGGCCAAGTATCAGTCGTTGTCACAATAGCTGAAGAGCTTGTTCTCAGTAGTTGTGACGGTTTTCTTTCAGTAGTTTTATGTTTTTCCTTTCAGTAGTTTTGTAAAACGACTGAAGAGCTTGTTCTTCAGTCGTTGTAGTTTCAGTAGTTTCGTATCAGTAGTTTTATGTTTTATGCTTAGCACTCTGATATGTTCTCAGTAGTTGTGAACATTTCAGTAGTTTGTTAAGTTTTAGTTATTTTTGTAACAAATCTGCCAGATGTCACTATCCCGTGATATCAGCAGTGATTGCACTCTATATAAGGAGTGCCAACCTTATTGTAATCGTGAATGATTGAGCAGAAACATTTGATATTATTGAAACATTCCTTTTCACAGAAAATATTATCTCTTTACAACCGTATTTGTTCATAATGCATACGAATATCAAATTCTTGCTATAATTTGTCTAATTCTTGTTCTTATTCCGCTGCGTTACACTCTAATCCATCAAACTTGAGATCACTGATCCTGTTAGCATTGCACATCTTCTCTTAATTTTTGTATTCTTGATTCTGGTTTTATCAGCTCATCATCCTTTTCTTTTATAACACCTTTCAACTCATGAATTCTTTGGTTTCCTTTGTTTGATTTGATGACCAATTTGTTGTATTCAGCAACTAGATAACTCTTCTTCA
Source organism: Flaveria trinervia (assembly GCA_025506515.1). Taxonomy (NCBI): domain Eukaryota; kingdom Viridiplantae; phylum Streptophyta; class Magnoliopsida; order Asterales; family Asteraceae; genus Flaveria; species Flaveria trinervia. Next base: position 22,388,030 of record CM046449.1, on the reverse strand, counting down.
TAGGAATTTCATCTTCACTCAGCTCATCTTCATGATAAGCACTTACATCAACATAATTGCCTTCTTCTTCTCCTTCTTCATGTTCAGTAGCTACATCATCATTATTGACATTAGCAGGGACTGCACTAGTTGAGCTTGAGCAAGACTTAACAGTTTGATATGCCTGCTCCTTGTGAGGTTGTTGTTTTTGTTCAATGAGTGGAGAGATTGGCTCGGTATGACCAATGTACACACTATTTTGGGAGACTAACTCAGTCTTACTAGTGTAAATGCTCTCATGTGAATGATGTTCAGGAGCTGGAGGTTGTTGGTGAATGGGTGATAGATGGTGTGGTGATTGATGATGTTGGTGTATGGGTTATTGGTGGTGTTGGTGAATGGGTGATTGATGGTGTGGTGGTGATTGAGGGTGTGGAGATTGCTGATGTAAGGGTGATTTGGGAGGAGAAGGTTGTGCTTCTTATCATCATCAGATGTATCTTCTGGATGTTCTTCCCACAGCAGCTCTGCTGGGATGTTTGCATTAGCATCAACTACATGAGCAAACATGGGCATGTCTTCTCCTTCATACTTCACACTGATCTTATTCAGTACAGATCTTCCAGATGTGCTTGTACAAAGACATCACCTAATCTTTTTATCCCAAGCAACTCAACACTAATGATCAGTTGGAGGAACCTTGGAAACATGAACATTTTGTCATCCTTCTCTACTCTTATTTAGTTACATAGACAATTGAAAATGTACTTTGAGTATTTATATGTCCTTTTTTCAAAGATCCCTATGATTCAAGAAGAGATGTGTCTTGAAAATCTATCCAATCTGGATTTCCTGTTTGAGATACACTTAAGGTAAGTGTGACATAGGAACCGGTAGGCCTTGCAAAATATCCATTTTTAATCACTACTCTTTCAAAGTCACCATCATAACCCATCAAAAGCAATATCTTCGCAATGTACTCATGCACAAAGACGTCTGGATGGCCTATTTCTTGATCTCCCAACTCTAGTACCCTTCTGATTGCCTGTTCATCAATTCTTAAGTGCTCATTCCTTACATCTACCATAATGACATTTGATTCTCCATCCTCCTTTATTTGTGCAGAATTCCAGAAATTGATTATGTGTGCTTGATGAATCACAGATTGTGTTGTTAAAGCATAGAAGAGTCTAGATTGTCGCATATATCTGATGATGTCTCGACACCCTTCTAATACAGGGTCATCAGCATTCAGAAATGCACACACATTATGCTCTTTCGCAAATCGATTAGTCATCTATTCAAGAGAGTTGAGAAGAATAGATTAGAATCAATACTACAGACACAAGAATACGAACAGTTTTAATGATAACCAAGAATGAAACAGTTCATTATTAATGGTCATGACATGTTTTACCTTTTAACTAGTGATCTGAGTTCAAGATTATGTGTTTGTTTGAGGTTTTGATTTGGGAATTTTGAATGTTTGTGAAAGGGGGAAAAGGTTTGTTGAGTGCACTTTTAGGTCTGAAAAGTGCTTTGAAAAAGTAAATAATGAATGATTAAGTCAAAAAAATTATTTATACGCACTCGGACATATTTATTTCATTTATTTCGTAATGTGGGACCCTCTATCCTTATTACTGTTTCCTTAGTTTTTAGTTCTTCCGTAGATATTCTATGGATTCCATAGATCATCTACGCTTCCGTAGATCTTCTACGGATTCGAAGATCAACTACGGACGACTTAGAATTAAAAACTAACTTTTGATGAAGTATAACTTAAATTTTCATAGGTTACCAATCTATGAAATTATATTATGCTTTTAAAATTTAACTCATTCATAGTTTACCGATCTACGGATAGTCGCATTTTATTAAGTTTCATACTGTAGCTTCTACTGATGCTGAAAGTGCACTATAGCTTCTGCTAATGCTGAAAATGCACTGTAGCTTCTACTGATGACGAAAATGCCAAGATTAAAACTTCTTTGATTGTATGGACCTAATCAACTGATAGAACCATTTATTGCTATTGGACCTTATTGAGTTTGTTTTCATGACAATTGTGCACAAGAAGTTTTATATTTTGAAAAGCTTCATGTACCCTTGAGCCAAGTTAGTGCTCGAGTTCCAATTTCCTCATTTAAATTTTGATCCAAATTCATATTTTATTATTTTTACGCATTAACTACTCCCCCTAAATTTGTGATTAATGATAACATGTTACATTCATCATAAGTTTATGAAGTAATTAGCATGAAAGGCAAATGACAGTCCAAAAGTTATAAACATCCTAAGCTAAAAAGAAACAAAACAAAATACAAGAAATATTATATACAAGTATATGAACACATATAATAGGATCATACTATGACACTCAACTTCTTCTTGTTAGACTTGGATGATGAAGTGTGATATGATTCTAGTCCTGATTTCAAGTATGTTTGTCCACTTAATTCAAACAAGAGTATTGTATCAACTAGGCATTTTGTTTATCATGTTTTAGTGTTTGTTAGAGATTAACTGTTATAGGCTACATATTCATTCACATTAGAGTTTGTCCTCCTTTTGTGAGTCAATTCATCACTTTTTCACACCTAGAAACTATGTACATTAAGTTATAAATGCTATCTTGAGACAAGTTTGATGTCTCAATAATGCTTTGTTGCTAAAGCTCTTCAGGTAATATACAATTGATCACAACGGATTCTTTTGAGAGTTTAGATATTATCATCATCAGGTCACCAGGTCTTTACTTTCGTAAAACAGAGGTGCCTTTAACCCAGGTCTCTGTTTACACAAAATAGAGGGATAATGAGAATCATACTTTGTACACCAGTTAGGTACAGAGGTACATCAAGGTGTTCATAATCCCAAGTCTTTGTTTACACAAAACAAAGGGAATATGATTTGCAAATATAGAAGTTATAAAGTGTTTTACATAGTGTTCTTAAGTGAATGAGTTGATCACATTAGAGTAAGACTTACTTGCTTGATCCTTAAAATGAAGTTTTCCACAGACAGTCACCTTTTCATTATGTTAGGCATACACTAAGGGTAGTTTCCACTCAAGAGGAACCTACTTGCATATCAAAGTACTTTTGATCAGATTTAAAGCAAGTTAATTACTTAGGATGTAAGCAAAGGCATAGTGTACTATCATTTCCCAAACATATCTCATGTTGAAAAAAATAAAAAAAAGACAATATGTTTGTATTTTTGTATATTTTTGATTGTTTTTATTGTTTTTAGGTTTTATAGATTACTATTCACAAGGATAGTCACATGCTTTTTTGTTGATGATGATTAATCTATGTTAATATGCGCAAAGACCCAATTAGAAAATTAAATCTAACTAAATCAAAGGCTTTAGTGAATAAATCAGCAAGCTGATTTGTTGTATCCACTTTGATTGACTTGATTAACCCTTTTATGAGCAATCGCTTAGAAAATGGTATTTGATTTCACTATGGTTTATTTTGCTATGTTGAACTGGATTAGCAGTGATAAACATAGCGGCTAAATTATTAATATGAATTGCGGTTTGAAGGAAATCATAACCATAATCAAGCATTTGTTTATGCAACCAAAGTACTTGTGAACAACCAGCTGAAGTGGCTATGTACTTATCCTCAACTGTGGATACAGATACATTTGCTTCCTTCTTGCACTGCCATGAAACAAGTATTGGTCTTAGGAATTGACATCCACCAGTTGTGGATTTTCTATTGTTGTTGCATCCTCCAAAGTCACTATCTGAGTATGAGTAGAGAGTGAAATCACCATCCTTTGGATACGAAAGGCCAAGGGCAGGTCTTCCTTTCAGATATGTGAAGATTCTCTTGACAATATTAAGATGAGACTCTTTTGGATAAGATTGGTACCTAGCATAAAGACACACAACAAACATTATGTCAAGTCTTCTAGCAGTTAGGTACATAAGTGATCCTATCATTGATCAATAGATTTTCCAGTGGAATCAGGAATAATCATGTCAATTGTTGAAACAAGAGTTTTGCATGAAGATGTATCATCAAGATTGTACTTCTTCAATATATGATGAACATACTTTTCTTGATTGATAAAGATGCCATTGATGAACTTGGAGACCAAGGAAAAAAGTTAATTCTCCCATTGAACTCATCTGAATTCAGATTTCATTAACTCTTCGAAGCTGACACACAATCTCTTGTTGGTTGATCCAAAAATAAGGTCATCTACATAAATTTGAACCACTAATAGATCTTGATATTCTGTTTGAGAAAGAGTGCCTAACCCAAACTCCCCCTCTTATATCAATGATTGAGCAAGAAAGATAATAATGTTTCATACCACTTTCTTGGTGCTTAATGAAGACCATACAAAGCTTTGTCTAGCTTGTATACCCTATGTGGATAGTTAGGATATTCAAAACTAGGAGGTTGAGCTACATATACCTCTTCATCAATTTTCCCATATAGGAAAGCACACTAACATCTATTTGATAGACTGTGAACTTCTTATATGAGGCATAGGCTAGGAATACTCTTATTGCTTCAATTCTTGAAACAGGTGCAACAACTTCATCATAGTCTATCCCTTCCTCTTGAGTATATCCTTATGCAAGCAACCTAGCTTTGTTTCTTACAATGATACCTTTGTCATCTAGTTTGTTTTTGAAGAGTCACCATGTCCTAATTGGATGTTGAACTTCAGGTAGATTGTTGGACCAAAAGAACCAATGAGCCTGATCAGAAAAACCTTTAAGTCCCACAGACATTACAACTGCTGAAGAAGATCACAACAGCTGAAGATATCAACTGATTACAAGGTTTGAAGACAAAGTCTAAAGACAAGAACTGAAGACAAAGTCTGGAAGTAAAATATTGAAGACAAAGTCTGAAAGTAAAGTACTGAAGACAAAGTCTGAAGCTATCAGCTGAAGACAAAGTCTGAAAGTAAAAGTCTGAAGAACAAAGTCTGAAGAACAAAGACTGAAGACCAAAGTGATCAGGAGTTGTCACAACAGCTGAAGTTATCAACTTCAGTAGTTGTGATGGTTTCCTTTTAGTACTTGTAATTTACTTTTCAGTAGTTTTAGTTTCTGTAGTTTTATGTTTCTTTGTACTTAGCATTCTCTGAGATGTAATCAGTAGTTGAGAACTTTCTCAGTAGTTTGCATAGTTTCAGTAGTTTGAATAATTCTTTTAGATGTCACTATCAAGTGACATCAGCAGACGTCACATATCCTATATAAGGAATGTTGACCTAATTGTAAAGTGTGACATGAAGCAACCACGAAAGCATATGAATGAAATATCTCTTTTGCAGAATTCTCTTTTTCTATAACCATTTACTGTTACATTGAATATCAATTGTGTTATTGTGAATTGTTTAATTCGTTGTTCGAATTCCGCTGCAATACTCTCTAATTAATCAAACTTAGATCACTGATCCTAACAAATGGTATCAGAGCAAGGTTAATCATTGATCGATCTAATAATTGATCATTGAAATTGCTATTTGATATCTAAGTTTGATTGAATTAGCATATTTGCAAGAATTGGTTATAGATCATTGAATTTCTGCTGCTTTCGTTTATCTGCTTTGAGTTTTCTCTTGGTTCATATTGAGTTGTTGTGTTTTGCACTAAATCAGTTAAAACTTAATTGAATTTGGTTGAATCTGAGAATGACTACTCCTGCTAATGACCCTCACAATACCGGTTCCTCAACCAAGCCTCCGATGCTAGTTAGGACTGAGTATAACATATGGCAACGAAGAATGTTTCATCACCTATCTGTTAACAGTTCAGGTTGTTGGACATCTGTGGTACATGGTCCACAAAAGCCTATGGTGAACAATCCAGAAACCAACCAAATGGTTCCGAAGAAGAAGGAACAATACTCAGATGAGGATCGAAAATTGTTTGAGATTGATGCTAAAGCGCATGGAATTATGGCCATGGCACTGCCGAATGAAATCTATTCTGGGCTTATGCATCATGAAACTGCTCATGACCTCTGGAATGCATTGAAGGAACAATTTTGTGGAACAGATGAGGTCTTAGCAAAAAACAGAGAAATCCTTGCCCAACAATATGAGACATTCTCTCATAGGAAGGGTGAGTCACTGACTCAACAGTTTGAGCGCTTTTCCTGTTTGATCTCTGAGCTGAAAATGGTCAAACATGAATACACTAATAGTCAGATGAACAATAGATTCCTTAGATCACTGCCTGAGAGATGGGACACATGTACCATTGTCCTACGCTCCACTGCAAATCTGGATAGTCTATCTCTCACCGAACTCCATAGGAAACTGCTTACATTTGAAAGAGAGATAGAGCAGAAAAGGAAACTGGCATCATCAGGAAAGCTCACTGATGACTTTGTACCAGGGAACACTGCCTTGGTTGGTCATGAGTCAGAATATGTTGCATCAGAAAGCAATTATGATGAGCATATTGGATTTCTCCTCAAACGGTTCAGATCATGCATTTGTTAGTGTTGACAGTCAGTCAGGCTGTAATAGTGATAATTTGTTTTCATTATGGATGATTAAAGGGTATTGCTAATGATGACTTAGAAGAGATGGATATTCTAAGCCAAATGGCCTTGATTAATATCAGATTTCAAAAGTTCTACAAGAGAACTCGTAGGAAATTTCTAGGACTCTCTGGCAAAACCAAAGTTGGTTTTGACAAGAGTAAGTTGAGGTGTCACAAATGCCACAGGCTTGGAGACTTTGCAAGAGAGTGTAGATCATCTGGATCTAAGTCCTCTGCACCCTTTATGACTTTTCCAAGCAATAGTCCACAAAACAGAGGGCAACATCCTGCTAGTTCTGGTCATCATTCACAACCTATATCTCCTGCATATTTTGTCCCTCAGGGTCCAATGTCATATCCATATCCCTGCTATTACATGCCACACCCAAATCCGGTTCAAGTTCCTAATGCACAAGAACCTCAAGCCCTACTTGAGCCTCTTCCATCTCAATCATCTCAATCACAACCTTATCACAGCTTCTTCACCCCTGGTATTGTTGACTGGAGCAGTTTACCAGATGATCTCTCTGGTAATGAGCAATTATTTGCTGGTGATGGTCAACATGGTGGTGAACATCCTTTTGGGAATCTAGCTCTCATGGCCCTGGAATCTACTGATAGTTCATGCTCCAATGCATCTTCATCACAGGTAACCCAGGTATCCTCTGAGGCTAAGGCCAAGCTATGTTCTAAATCTTGCATAGTTGCATTTATCTCTATTAGAGAGGCAAATGTAGCTTTAATAAATCAAAATCTAGAGCTTGAGCAAACCCTTTCCAAAAGAAAAGCTGAATATGAGTCTGTCCTTAAGGATAAAGATGATGAGATTTATAAGCTTAAATGCCAATTAAATGATGAAAAGGCTAAGCTAGAGGTCATTCTTGAGAACCATAGAGATCTCAAAGAAAAACTTGCAGTTACCCAAGTTGAGTGTGACCGCTGGGTATCATCCCGCAAGGGATTTGAAATGCTGCTCTGCAAGCAATCTGCTTCGAATGTGAAGTTTGGAATAGGTTACAACCACATTGCACCACCTACAGATTTTACTCCAAAACCAATAGTAAAATCTGAAGGTGAAAGTAATTTCCAAACCACATCATCATGTGCATCATCCTCAAGTGATCACCCAAAATCACAAGATGAAATCAGTGTTGATACCTCAGCAAATCAATTGGCTGATAGGTTATCTACTGATAAGCACATGAAGCTGAGTACTTCAGATGTTGTCCCTCAAAGTACCTCAAGTACTGAAGGGCAAGTCACAACATCTGAAAAGCATTTCAAATCAGCTGAAATAAAAGGATTAACAATTGCTGATAGAGAACAGTTGAAGAACAAGTCTTCAGTTGTTACAGATTCTTCAGTACTAAACAAAAGTACTGAAAGGAGGAAAGTACTGAAGAGCACACCTTCAGTAGTTTCCACACCAGCAGTTGATCAGTTCAAGATGAAGAATAAGCCATGTGAAATATGTGGTAAATTCAATCATCTTTCTGATGAATGTTGGTACAGAAAGGGTTCCAAACTCAACAGAGATAAGCTCATTAAAATCCAGATGGATGAAATGAAAAATGAGTTTGAGACCAAGTTTGTACCACAGTCATCCCAATGTGATGAACCCAAGCCTTCATCCAAATACAAAAAGAAGGAAAGGGTTTATCATAAAACAGCTGATAGTGCTCCTCATGATAAACATCAGACTAAGTCTATGAATTTTAAGGAGGAAATGGTGGGTCACAGGAACTCATCAAACACAAGTACTGATATGTCACAAGAACTAAAAGCTCTAGTTACAAATCAGACACAACTTGTTATGATGGTTCAGCATTTGTTGGGATGAGTTAACCAACTAGATGCACCTGTGATCAAACCACTGAAAAGGCATTCCAAGCCCAAATCCAAGGAATCCATTTCAGCACCATCTCCTTCTTCATCAGCTGTTAATCATAAGAAACAAGTTATGGTTAAATCTGTTGATGAAAACAGACCCAAAACCAAAAAGGTTTGGGTCTCAAAACCTAACTAGTTCTTTATGATGAATGCAGGGTTCTTCAGCATGCCAAAGGAGCATCTGATATGTAGACAGCGGAGGATCTATGCATATGACTGGGAGCAGTTCTCTTCTTAATGACTACTCTCAAGGAAAGAAGGGATTTGTTTCATTTGGTAATGATGCTAAGGGTTACATCATCGGGAAAGGATATGTGTCTAATGGACAAATCAGGTTTGATGATGTTAATCATGTGAAGAATCTCAAGTAAAATCTGCTGAGTGTCAGTCAGATGTGTGATAAAGGGCATGTTGCACTTTTCACAAGCCAGAGCTGCATGATTCTGTCTTCCCAAGTTCTGAGGCTGATTGACAAGGTATTGGATGAACATACTCTCCTGAAGGCCAACAGGATTGGAAGAGTGTATGCCTTGGATTTTTCAAAGAAGATTGATTTGAAGGGTCATCCTTGCCTGTTCTCCAAAGCCTCTTCTCTGGAATCTAAACTGTGGCATAGAAGGCTGGGTCATGTTAATCTCAAAAACATGAATCAGCTGATCCATAATAGTTTAGTGAGAGGTCTACCAATAAAGGAGTTCCACTATGATGAAACCTGCACTGCTTGTTTGAAAGGAAAACAACACAAAGTCTCATTCCCTCCTCTTGAAGAACCTAAGTCCACTGCCTGCTTGCAGTTACTGCTGTGAGGATCAGTGATCACAAGTTGATGTAATAGAGCGTAACACAGCGGAATAAGAACAAGAATTAGACAAATTGTAGCAAGAATTTGATACTCGTATGCATTAAGAACAAATACGGTTATAACGAGAGAATATATTTCTGTAACAAGGAATGTTTCTATAATATCAAATATTTCTGATCAAATCATTTTATATTACAATAGGTTGACACTCCTTATATAGAGTGCAATCACTAGTGTTATCACAGGAAAGTGACAACTGGCAGATCTATTACAAAAATAACTAACTCTTAACAAACTACTGAAATGTTCACAACTACTGAGAACATATCAGAGTGTTAAGTACAAAAATATGAAACTACTGATAAGAAACTACTGAAACTACAACGACTGAAGAACAAGCTCTTCAGTCGTTTTACAAAACTACTGAAAAACATAAAACTACTGATGAGCACAACAACTGAGAAGTATTCTTCAGCTGTTGTGTCAAACTACTAACAGATAAAACATAAAACTACTGAAAGGTAAACCGTCACAACTACTGAAGAAGACCTTTCAACTATTGTGACAACATCTGATACTTGGTCATCAGCACTTGTGTCTTCAGAACTTTGTCTTCAGCACTTGTGTCTTCAGACTTGTCTTCAGCACTTGTCTTCAACTTTGTCTTCAGCACTTGTCTTCAGACTTTGTCTTCAGCACTTGTCTTCAGACTTTGTCTTCAGCACTTCTTCAGACTTTGTCTTCAGCGCTTGTCTTCAGCGTTGTCTTCAGCACTTGTGTCTTCAGACTTTTGTCTCAGCACTTGTCTTCAGACTTTGTCTTCACACTTGTCTTCAGACTTTGTCTTCACCTTGTCTTCAGACTTGTCTTCAGCACTTGTCTTCAGACTTTGTCTTCAGCACTTGTCTTCAGACTTTGTCTTCAGCACTTGTCTTCAGACTTTGTCTTCAGCACTTGTCTTCAGACTTTGTCTTCAGCACTTGTCTTCAGACTTTGTCTTCAGCACTTGTCTTCAGACTTTGTCTTCAGCACTTGTGTTCAGACTTTGTAATCAGCTGTGGTCTTCAGCTGTTGTGGTCTTCAGTAGTTTGTGACGTCTGTGGGACTTAAAGGTTTTTCTGATCCGGCTCATTGGTTCTTTTGGTCCAACAAACTCCCCCTGAACCAATGCAGCCAAAACCTTTAACTTTATTGAGGTCCCACTTATTGTTGGCAGAATGGTTGGTCTTTTTCCTTCTTGATCAGTTGAGAAGATGACCCATATAAGCACTGGCCTGGGAATGAGTCTCTGATGATTTGGTTGGCAATGTATGGATGGGAGCTCTGTATTGGGGAATTGGACACTGAGCTGTTCCCCCATCCATGAGACTCACTTCCCATGTATAAGCCTGTAGGATTCTCTGGTGTATGCTCTGAGAAACATAATTTGTTCTTCCATGGTCAGGTTCTCAGCTTCACCATCAAACAATCCTTCACGCCCATACAGCTCTGAGATGTACTTGGCCTGTTTGCCATTTTTGAGCTCAACTGTTGTAATCTGTCTTTATGCAAACTCATCAGGATGAGTCCTTCAAGTAACAGACTGAGCTCATTTTGTTTGAAGTTCTCAAGCCTCTTATAGACTAACCCCTTTTTAATAACTCTGTTCTCTAACATCTTTTGGGGTGGCTGTTTAGTCTTATAGGCCTTCTTGAAATCTTCTACAATCTCCCAGGGTGATACTACAAGGACCACTGTGATCTCTTCATCTACGATCCTTTTTACTTGGCCCTTGTATCTCGAAGGAATGTCTTTCTTTACAATCCTGTGAGCCACCCTAGGATCAGGCCATACTCTCACCTTTTCCTTCTGATATTGAAATGTGTTGGCAAGGGTGTACAACCTCAGAGCTTCTTTCTTCATACTAATTATTGATGAAGAAGCAGCATAAGTTTTGTCGATGCTTTTCAACATCTCATCGTCATGAAGCCTTTGCTGCTGCTCTTCTTCAATCTTTACTCTCACAGTTTCCATCTGTGAGGTGGGAGTGATGGGCATGGGTTTGGCTTTAGGCAATGTTAGGATGCAGACAGAGGCAGCCTATCTTCTTCCACATCATCCTCTTCTTCTTCTTCTTCTAGCCTCAACACCCTTCTCTTCTTCTTCTTGGGTGCATCATCGGCTGTTGGTTTAGAGGGTAAGGGAGTTGGTTTTGTGGGTTGTGGTTGTGGTTTTTTGGAGAGGGAATGTTGACAGGCTGAGTTAGCATTTTAGAGGTGAGTGTGGCTTTTGAGTGTTTGGCTAGCTCAGTCCTGCTCCCTGCTCCTGCTTCATTCAAAGCTTCGACTACTAAACCCTTAGTGTATGCTTCAGACGAACAGATCTTGGAGGTTATGGCCAAGATACTGTCCCTGGTCCATGATTTAATCTCGATCAATGATCTCCCAAATTTTTGCAATGAATCTGATCATGATCTCTAGTCTCTCTCTTTCTAATGCATCATAACTTGCCCATCTTGAGTTAATTTCTTCAACTTCAAGTCTCCTGATCTCTGAGTCAAGCTGTGCAGTATCGAACCCTTGTCTATACAGTTGATCAATAATGGCATCCATTGATTTACTATGTGTAGCATCTGCCATTTGATCATCTCATCGAGTTGGAGTTCTTTCTCTTTTCCTTCACCCTTCCTCTTCTTATATGTGACATGAAAGTCTTTGTGACTTTCACCCACTTGATCATTTTCGGTTCCCTTCACAGACTCCTCTTCCTTCTCAGTTTCCTTTTCTTTCAGTTTGCTCTTCCTCTTTGCTTTCACTGACTGACTCTCCCCCTTTTTGGTTGCATTGGTTGCAAGGGTTTGAGTAGCAGAAAGCCTGGTGCTCACAATCTCCTCCACCAGGGGTGTATGATTGAGGGAAGCCTCTCATCCATGGTTTGATCACAATGTCTGTGATCATTGGGGTGATGAGAGGTAGGGATTGCTGAAAGATAGCAGCTGTTTGCTCAGAGGGTTCTGTCCCTGAGAAGCAGTGCCAGAAATAGAGGCTGGTGGCTCGGAAGTTTTGAGTGGCTGAGTGTGTGGGAGACCTTCAGGTGAAGGTGCCATCTGTGGGTTTATGTTGGGGGCAGATGGACTTGCTTCTTGAGAGAATTGGTCAAGTAGTCTTTGTAGTCTACTGACTTCTTCCTCAAGAATTGTGTTATGGGCCAGAACATCATAAAAGAAGCCCAGGTCATCATCAGCAGATACTGAATCACCTGACCTCCTGCTTGTAGCAGGATGTACATGCACTGGGTGTAGACCAGTTTTAGCATGTGCCCCTTTTTCTTGGAACTGGGGACTTCCAGCCTCAGGACTATGTCCTTCATCAGCTGTTGCCTCTAGTGAGGTCTTAGCTATGTTACCAGCCTCATTCTGATCATGTGCTGATTCAGAAGAGGTGGCAGCCTCACTAGATGTTCTAATCTCCATATCCACACCAGGAGATAGAACGTGTAAACCCCGGTGCGTGGGTTGTCAGAAGCATGGTGATCCTCGTCCTCAATAGCTGTGGTTCTCCTTTTGTTGGTGGTTGTTGGGGAGGAGGAGAGGCATGCAGCTGAGTCAGCACGTTTGCAATGATAATGGTTGGACTTTGGGGGGCGGTTGCATGGGGAGATGGGGTAAAAGCAGTTTGCACCTGGGTAGAATGGTGCTCTTCAATGGCAATCTCCTCAAATGAGGAAGATCCCAGATTTGTGGGTACCCCTTTTGTGGTTGCTGCAGGCTCCTTTTGAGAGGAATCCTGAGCGGCTGTGGCTGGTGAAGTCCTTGTATCCACTAGGGGTTATAACCAGTGGATATAGCCTGTGTTTGTGTTGCAGGGGCATCCTCAGGGGACTCATTTCCCTGAGTAGCCTTTTTTGTCTTCTTTTTAGTGGGTTTGGTGGGGACTTTGGATTTGGAGGTGGTGGCTGTGGGTTCCAGCTGCGTGGGTTTGTGCAGCTTGGCAGCCATTTTGAGTGATTGGTCAGAGTTGTGCCGGGAGTATACTTCCGGCAGTACACCATAGCAGGGACTCCCAGACCAACAAGTCCCTCAGCTTGAAGCTGGTTTTCAATTATGGCCATTATGAACCGAGGATATAATATCCAACGGTTAGCAGTTTGTTTTTGGGCCATATCCTTGAGCTCAAAAAATAGTATTTTAGAAAAATTTAAAGGTTGTTGCTCAAGGATGGAGTACATTACCTGTTGCCACCTTGTGGACATTTGATCCCATGATGAAGTCTTGGAGACAAGGCATACATTTACCATATGAAATATGAGACGTTCAGCATCCGGAAAATGTTTCTTCAGTATGGTAGATGCACTCAGGTTACCCTGGTATCCATGGTGGGCAAATGATTGATCTGTTGTGACCTTTGGATAACCAGTTGGGAAAGTGGCATCATCCAGATTAAGGGTTTGGCGAAGAGTGTCTGGAGTAATGACCACTTCTTGGCCATGGACAAACGATTGAAGAGACTCTGTGTCATTCTCCTCAGAGACCAGAGTGACGTTTGTCCAGAATTGGTTAAGGGATTCGGCATATATGGTGGGATTTACCAGAAGCCGTTTTGTAGGGTGACTGAACCATTAAATCAATGGCGTTGTGAAACTTGGTCCAGTATGGCGATTTTGTGAGATGTGCGACACAGTTGTGTCGTGGTTTTAGTTGCATGGTCGCCATTGATGAAGAGAGGGTAGAGAGTTTTTTGAACGTTAGGTTTGAGAAGAGAAGATAAAAACTCTGAAGTGGGGATAAGGTATTTAAAGGGTCGGGTTAGAAAACGACTGAAGGTTTTGGTGTTAGTCATCAGTTGTTGAAACTACTGATGACGTGGTATTAACTTTCAGATGTTGAAAGCTGACCGTATTGGTGTGATCAGCAGTTGTTATAACAACTAAAGACTTGGTTTTAACCATCAGACGTTGAAACAGCTGAAGTCTCTGATTTAGTCATCAGTAGTTATAAAACTACTGAAGACAGTTTTGACTTCAGGTGATGAAACAACTGAAGACTTGGTATTAGTCATCAGTAGTTGTGAAACTACTGAAGACAGTGGTTTTGTCAGCAGTTGTTGTAAACAGCTGAAGACTTGGTGTTAGTCTTCAGTAGTTGTAAACTACTGAAGACATAGTTTTGGCTTCAGTTGTTTTAATGAAACAACAGTTGTAGAAACAACTGAAGAGTAATTACTCATCAGTTGTTTTCGTCAATTCATAGCTTTTCAGCTGTTTCAGTCTGTCCTCAACTCTTACTCATCAGACTTAGATCTGCTTTTCAGACGTTTCATTGGTCATCAGTACTTATCTGCATTTCTGACATCAGTAGTTGTGGCTACAACACTGTTGTGACTACATCAGCTGTTGTAACTACATCAGCTATTTTAACAGATAAGTACTTCTACTAGTGAGGTATGTAGCCTTCAGTAGTTTAAAAACTACTGAGGGTAAAAAAACTCATCAGTACTTATATGTGACAAATAATGACTAATGATCATCGGTACTTATGAGCTGAGATCATCAGTAGTTGTCACTTATTCTAGCTGCAGCATACCAAGCCTTAACACCAGGTTGTGGAAAGTTGAACTATCCAAAGGCTTAGTAAAAATGTCTGCAAGCTCATCAGCACTAGGAACAAATTTTGGATCAATCAGACCTTTTTCAAAACAATCTCTAATAAAATGGGGTCTGATTTCAATATGTTTAGTCCTAGAGTGCTGGACAGGATTCTTGACAATACAAAGAGCTGAAGAGCTATCCATTAACAATGGGGTCTTAGTCTCTGTTATGCCATAATCCAATAATTGGTTTTGAAGCCAGAGTACCTGAGATGTACAGCTTGCAGCGGCAATGTACTCTGCTTCAGCAGTTGATGTAGCAACTGAGGTCTGTTTCTTGCTCTGCCAAGAAATCAAGCAGTTGCCTAGGAATTGACATCCACCAGAAGTTGATTTCCTGGTCAACTTACACCCTGCATAGTCACTGTCAGAAAAAGCAACTAATTTACCAGAATGTCTAGTAGAATACCATAAACCTAGAAATGGAGTGCCTTGCAATATCTAAAGATCCTCTTGACTGCAATCAAATGAGACTCCTTAGGTGCAGCCTGAAATCTAGCACAAACACATGTAGCAAACATAATATCTGGTCTAGAAGCTGTTAAATACATCAAGGACCCAATCATACATCTGTAAAGTGTTTCATCAACCACTTTACCTTTCTGATCTGTATCCAGTTGTGTGGTGCTGCACATGGGGGTAGAACAGGGCTTACAGTTTTGTAAATCAAACTTTTCCAAAAGATCTTTTGTGTATTTGGACTGATGAATGAAAATTCCATCAGCCTTTTGTTTGATTTGCAAACCCAGAAAGAACTGTAATTCTCCCATGGCACTCATTTCAAACTTCTGTTGCATCAACTTTGTAAAGGCATCACACAACTGTGGATCAGAGGATGCAAAAATAATATCATCTACATAAATTTGAACAAGTAGATTATGCTGCCCAGCTTTCTTAATGAATAAAGTCTTATCTATGGAGCCTCTAGTGAAATTATTTTCCAGAAGAAAGTTTGATAATGTCTCATACCAGGCTCTAGGAGCTTGTTTCAACCCATAAAGAGCCTTATCAAGCTTATACACCCAATTAGGATGTTTATTGTCCTCAAGCCTGGTGGTTGACATACATAAACCTCTTCTTTAATTTTCCCATACAAAAATGCACTTTTGACATCCATTTGAAAAACTTAAGGTTTTGATAAGCAGCATAAGCTAAAAACAATCGAATTGCTTCCAGTCTGGCTACAGGGGCAAAGGTTTCATCATAATCAATACCTTCTTCTTGTGCAAACCCCTGAACAACCAGTCTGGCCTTGTTCTTAACAATAAGCCCATTTTCATCAGTTTTGTTCCTAAACATTTAGTGCCTATTGCACACTTACCTGGAGGTAGAGGAACCAGTTCCCACACTTGCTGTTTCTTGAACTGAAGAAGCTCAAGCTGCATGGCATCAACCCATCCATTGTCCTTTATGGCAATGTGATAATTCTTTGGCTCTTGCTGACTGATGAAGAGAGCATAGAAGCAGAAATTTGACAATTGACTTCTTGTTGATACGCCAGCAGTGATATCACCAATGATTTGAGACATAGGGTGATTCTTCAGATCTTGATACACAATGAGATCTGTGCAAGTGTTTGTAGCAGGCTCAGCAGCAACAGATGGTGATGGTGAATCATTTCCTTGAAACCAATCAGTGGATGGTAATTCAAAGGAAGTTGAATTTGAAGAAATCTCATCAGCATTTGTTGTGGATGGTGCTACTGGAGCTACAGGACCATCAGGTCTAGCTGAATCAGGCAGTTGATCACTAAACCTGAAGAGGTGAGTACTGCTATCATCATCATCATCAGCACCAGCAGAACCACCAGGTGGTGAACTGTTGACAGGAGCAACAGGAGTTTGATAAGGAACATATTGCAGTATGTCCAAATCAAATATCTCCACAGGGCTTTGTGGAATCTTGTCCTTTGGAGATTCATTAAACTTAACATGTAGAGTCTCTTCAACCATCTTGTTTCTACAGTTGAAGACTCTGTATGCTTTGCAAGTTGATGAATAACCAACAAAGTACCCTGCATCCACCTTAGGATCAAATTTTTGGAGTTGATCCCGTGTGTTGAGAATGAAACAAGGACACCCAAATGCTCTGAAGAATGAAATTAGAGGGGCCAAATGATGAAGAACTTCATATGGAGTCTTCATCAACCTCTGATTTACTAGAACTCTATTCTGTACATAGCAAGCTGTATTGACAGCTTCAGCCCAAAAAGTCATTGGCAGTCCAGAATCAGCCAACATGGACCTTGCAGCTTCAATAAGGGTCCTGTTCTTTCTCTCCTACTCCATTTTGCTCAGGAGTTCTTGGGATGCTATACTGCCTCTTGATTCCCTTTGATAAGTAAAACTCATCAAGTGTGTGGTTTCTGAATTCAGTACCATTGTCACTCCTCACACACTTAACTGGTAGGGAATACTGCTTCTCAACGTGTAACACAAAGTTCATAATGGACTGCGCAGCCTCATCCTTTGAATGCAAGAAGAAAGTCCATACAAATCTGGAGTAATCATCCACAATTACCAGACAGTATTTCTTCTTAGCCATACTCATCACTCTCACAGGACCAAAGAGATCCATGTGAAGAAGCTGTAAGCAGGCAGTGGACTTAGGTTCTTCTATGGAGGGAAATGAAGCTTTGTGCTGTTTTCCTTTTAAACAAGCAGTGCAGTTATCTTCACACTTGAACTCCTTCATAGGCAGTCCCCTTACTAAACCATGGTTATCAGCTGATTTATGTTTTTGAGATTAACATGACCCACCTTCTATGCCATAGAATAGATTCTTGAGGGGAAGCCTTGGAAAATAGGCAAGGATGGCCTTTGAGATCTATTTTCTTGGAAAGATCTAAGGCATACACTCTTCCTGTCCTGTTGGCCTTTAGGAGAGTGTGTTCATCCAACACCTTATCAATCAAACTTAGAACTTTGGATGACAGAATCCGACAGTTCTGACTGGTGAAAAGAGCAACATGGCCTTTGTCACACATTTGACTGACACTCAAGAGGTTGTACTTGAGATTTTCCACATGGTTAACATCATCAAACTTTATTTCCCCATTGGAAACAAAGCCTTTGCCGATGATGTAACCCTTTGCATCATTGCCAAATGACACAAACCCCTTCCTTCCTTGAGAGTAGTCATTAAGAAGTGATCTGTTTCCTGTCATATGCATGGATCCTCCACTGTCTACATACCAGATGCCTCTGAGGTATGTTGAAGAACCCTGCAAAATACAACAAATTAGTTAGATTTTGAGACCCAAACCTTTTTGGTCTTGGGCCTGTTCTCATCAACAGATGGTAAACTAACATGTTTGTTGGAAACAACAGCCTGAGAGGAGAAACTGGTGAAGAAAAGGAATCCTTTGGCTTGGACCTCCTTTTCTGTGGTTTCAACATAGGAACATCTAATTGGTTAACTCTTCCCAATAGATGTTGAACCATCATAACCAGCTGTGTCTGATTTTGTGATAAGGCTTTCAGCTCTTCAGACACATTGGCATTGGGGTTTGATAAGTTCCTATGTTGCACCTTCTTCTTTTGAGCAATCTCAGCCGTTACCTGTTTAACCCCTTCCTTTTTGGACTTAAGGGTTATAGGATTTGATGTTGCTGGTACAAATGTGGCTTCAAACTCATTTTCATTTTAACCATTTTCTCTTTAATTTCCTCTTTATGTTTGAGTTTGGATCCCCTTTTGTACCAACAATCATCTGTAAGATGATTGAACAAACCACATACTTCACATGGTTTCTTCTTCATCTTATGTTGATCATCAACTAAAGAGAATGAAACTACTGAAGACTTGCTCTTCAGTACTTTGGAAGCATTATTTGCTTTCTTGACTTCCTCTTTAGTAGTCTTCAAACTCTTTCTACTGACAGTTTTCTTCTCTTCAGTGCTGACAGTAGTTGGAGTTTGAACTTCAGGTGTTAAATCTTGCTCTCCAGTCCTTTCAGGACTTCCAGAAATAGCTCCTGAGTTGATCATCTCTTTGATCATGTGAGTGTCAGCAGTGGAACCATCAACATCAGCTGATGGGTTCTGAGAGGGCTTAGTGCTGACTTCAACTTTGATGATGCTCTATCAAAAAGTGAATCACATGATGAGGTGGATTGGTTATTGCTTTCTCCATAGATTTCACTTCTGCTCTTGAAGCAAAATCTGTAGGAGGAGCAGTGTGATTATAACCAATACCAAACTTCACATTGGAAGCAAATTGCTTACTAAGAAGCATTTCAAAACCTTTGCATGATTGTACCCATCGATCACACTCTACCTGGGTGACTGCAAGGGTTTCTTTGAGACTTCTCTGGTCTTCCAGAATAACCTCTAGCTTGGCCTTTTCATCATTTAATTGGCATTTAAGCTTATAAATCTCATCATTTTTACTATTAAGAGCAGACTCAAACTCAGCTTTTCTTTTGGAATGGTTTTCTCAAACTCAAGTTTTTGATTTATTAATGCTACATTTGCCTCTCTAATGGAGACAAAGGCAGCAATGCATGATTCAGAACATAACTTGGCTTTAGCCTCTGAAGATACCTGAGTTACCTGTGAAGATGATGCATTTGAGCAGGAACCCTCAGTAGACTCCAGGGCCATGAGAGCCAGATTCCCAAAAGGACTGTCACCACTATGTTGACCAGCACCTGTGAACAGTTGTTCATGACCAGACATGTCATCCGGTAAACTGCTCCAGTCAACAACTCCAGGGGTGAAGAAGCTGTGTTGTTGAGGTTGAGGAGGTTGATGAGATTGAGATGGTTGGGTTCTGGTAGTGCATGAGGTTGTGGTACTATAGGAACTTGAACTTGATTTGACTGTGGCATGTAATAACAAGGGTAAGGATATGGCATTTGACCCTGAGGAACAAAATATGCAGGAGATTGTGGTTGAGAATGATGACTAGAATTGACAGGATGTTGCCCTCTGTGTTGTTGACTATTGCCAGGGAAAGTCACAAAAGGTGCAGAGGAATTAGATCCAGATGATCTGCATTCTCTAGCAAAGTGTCCAAGCCTGTGGCATTTGTGACACTTCAACTTACTCTTGTCAAAACCAACTTTGGTTTTGCCAGAGAGTCCTGGGAACTTTCTTCCAGTTCTTTTGTAGAACTTCTGAGATCTGATATTTATCAAGGCCATTTGGCTCAAAATATCCATCTCTTCTAAGTCATCATCAGCAATCCCCTTGAGATCATCCATGATGAAGCATAGATTGTCATTATTACACCCAGTAAACTGACTATCAACACTCACAAACGCAGAATCAGAAGTGTTTGAGGAGAAATCAATATGCTCATCATACTGGCATTCAGATGAAGCATATTCTAACTCATGACCAACCAAGGCAGTGTTGCCTGGTACAAAGTCTTCAGTGAGCTTTCCAGATGAAGACAGTTTTCGTTTCTGTTCTATCTCTCTCTCAAATGTGAGCAATTTCCCATGGAGTTGGGTGAGAGATAGTTTGTCCAAATTTGCACTAGAGCGTAGGACAATAGTATATGTGTCCCATCTCTCAGGCAGTGATCTGAGAAATCTGTTATTCATCTGGATATTGGTGTACTCAAGTTTGACCATTTTTAATTCAGAGATCAAACAAGAGAACCGCTCAAACTGTTGAGTCAGTGTCTCACCCTTTCTATGAGAGAATGTCTCGTATTGTTGGGCAAGGATTTCTCTATTATTTGCCAAGACCTCATCTGTTCCTCCAAATTGTTCTTTCAAGGCATTCCAGAGGTCATGGGCAGTTTCATGATGCATTAGCCCAGAATAGATTTCATTGGCAGTGCCATGGCCAGAATTCCATGGGCTTTTGCATCAATCTCAAACAACTTCTTATCCTCATCTGAGTATTGCTCCCTCCTCTTCGGAACCATTTGATTGGTTTCCGGTTATTCACCATAGGCTTGTGTGGACCATGTACCACTGATGTCCAACACCTGCGCTGTTAACAAACAGGTGATGGAGCATTCGTCGTTGCCATATGTTATACTCATTCCTAACCAGCATTGGAGGCTTGGTTGAGGAACCAGTATTGTGAGGATCATTGGAAGGAGTAGTCATTTTCAGTCCAAATACAATTTAATTCAAGCTTTTAACGTTTTTACATAGACCACAACAGACTCAATGAAAACCAAGAGAAAATCTCAGGATGAATGACCAGAAACACAGAAAATTCAATCTCTATAACCGTTTCTTGCAAAAAAAATGCTAATTCAATCAAACTTGGATCTTGAATAGCAGTTTCAATGATCAATTATTAGATCGATCAATGATTAACCTGCTCTGATACCATTTGTCAGGATCAGTGATCACAAGTTTGATGTAATAGAGCGTAACGCAGCGGAATAAGAACAAGAATTAGACAAATTGTAGCAAGAATTTGATACTCGTATGCATTAAGAACAAATACGGTTATAACGAGAGAATATATTTCTGTAACAAGGAATGTTTCTATAATATCGAATATTTCTGATCAAATCATTTTATATTACAATAGGTTGACACTCCTTATATAGAGTGCAATCGCTGTTATCACGGGAAAGTGACAACTGGCAGATCTATTACAAAATAACTAACTCTTAACAAACTACTGAAATGTTCACAACTACTGAGAACATATCAGAGTGTTAAGTACAAATATGAAACTACTGATAAGAAACTACTGAAACTACAACGACTGAAGAACAAGCTCTTCAGTCGTTTTACAAAACTACTGAAAAACATAAAACTACTGATGAGCACAACAACTGAAGAAGTATTCTTCAGCTGTTGTGTCAAACTACTGAACAGATAAAACATAAAACTACTGAAAGGTAAACCGTCACAACTACTGAAGAAGACCTCTTCAGCTGTTGTGACAACGTCTGATACTTTGGTCTTCAGCAGTTGTGTCTTCAGACTTTGTCTTCAGCACTTGTCTTCAGACTTTGTCTTCAGCACTTTTCTTCAGACTTTGTCTTCAGCACTTGTCTTCAGACTTTGTCTTCAGCACTTGTCTTCAGACTTTGTCTTCAGCACTTGTCTTCAGACTTTGTCTTCAGCACTTGTCTTCAGACTTTGTCTTCAGCACTTGTGTCTTCAACTTTGTCTTCAGCACTTGTCTTTAGACTTTGTCTTCAGCACTTGTCTTCAGACTTTGTCTTCAGCATTTGTCTTCAGACTTTGTTGAGCACTTGTCTTCAGACTTTGTCTTCAGCACTTGTTCAGACTTTGTCTTCAGCAGTTGTCTTCAGACTTTGTCTTCAGCACTTGTCTTCAGACTTTGTCTTCAGCACTTGTGTTCAGACTTTGTATTAGCTTTCTTCAGCTGTTGTGTCTTCAATAGTTTTGTGACGTCTGTGGGACTTAAAGGTTTTTCTGATCCGGCTCATTGGTTCTTTTGGTCCAACAACTCACATGGATCTATTTGGTCCGTGAGAGTGATAAGCATGGCAAAGAAGAATCTGTCTGGTAATTGTGGATGATTACTCCAGATTTGTATGGACTTTCTTCTTGCATTCAAAGGATGAGGTTACTCAACGATTATAAACTTTGTGTTGTATGTGAGAAGCAGTATTCCCTATCATCAAGTGTATAAGGAGTGATAATGGAACTGAATCAGAAACCATACCTTGATGATTTTTATCTATCAAAAGAATCAAGAGGCATTTTAGCATCCCAAGGACTCCAGAACAAAATGAGTGTGGAGAGAAAGAGCAAGACCCTAATTGAAGTTGCAAGGTCTATGTTGCTGATCTGGTTTGCCATTGACCTTTTGGGTGAAGTTGTTAACACAGCTTGCTATGTGCAAATAGACTATAGTAAATCAGAGGTTGATGAAGACTCCATTTGAAGTTCTACATCATTTGGCTCCTCTATTTCATTCTTCAAAACCTTTGGGTGTCCTTGTTTCATTCTAAACACAAAGGATCAACTCCACAAATTTGATCCTAAGTGATGCAGGGTATTTTGTAGGTTATTCATCCACATGCAAGGCTTACAGGGTCTTCAACTGCAGAACAAGTTAGTTGAAGAAACCTTGCATGTGAAATTCATGAATCTCCTAAGGATAAAATTCCACAAACCTGTGGAGTTGTTTGATCTGGACATACTGCAATATGTTCCTTATCATCTCCAGCTATTGCAGATCATGTGGATAAATCATCTTCTGCAGCAAGTCTTCCACCTAGTGGTACTGAAGATGATGATTATATCAGTACTCACCTTTTCAAGATTAGTGACCAACTGCCTGAGTCTGCTAAACTTTATGTTCCTTTAGCTTCTCTAGCTCCATCGACAACAATGCTGATGAGATTTCTGACTCCTCTACATCATTGACTTGCCATCTAATACTTGGTTTCAAGAGTCTGGATCTAACATCTGTTGCTGTTGAACCAACTACAAACACTTGCACTGATCTTATAGTATACCAGGAGCTGAAGAATCACCCCATGTCTCAAATCATTGGTGATATCAATGCTGGTGTCTCAACCAGAAGTCAATTGTCTAACTTCTGCTTCTATGCTCTCTTCATCAGTCAGCTAGAGCCAAAGAACTATCATGTTGCTTTGAGAGACAATGGATGGTTGAAGCCATGCAGCTTGAGCTACTTCAGTTCAAAAAGCAGCAAGTGTGGGAACTAGTTCCTCTACCCCAGGTAAGTGTGCAATAGGCACTAAATGGTGTTTTAGGAACAAAACTGATGAAAATGGGCTTATTGTCAAGAACAAGGCTAGACTGGTTGTACAAGGGTTTTCACAAGAAGAAGGTATTGATTATGATGAAACCTTTGCCCCTGTAGCCAGACTAGAGGCAATTAGATTGTTCTTAGCCTATGCTACATTCCACAATCTTAAAGTTTTTCAATGGATGTCAAAAGTGCATTTTTATATGGTAAAATAAAAGAAGAGGTTTATGTGTGTCAACCACCAGGTTTTGAGGACAATAAACATCCTGATTGGGTGTATAAACTTGATAAGGCTCTTTATGGGTTGAAGCAAGCTCCTAGAGCCTGGTATGAAACACTTTCAAATTTTCTACTTAACATAATCTCACTAGAGGTTCCATAGATAAAACTTTGTTTATTAAGAAGGTGGGTCAGCATAAGCTACTTGTTCAAATTTATGTTGATGATATTATTTTTGCATCCTCTGATCACCAGTTGTGTGATGATTTTACAAGTCTAATGAAACAAAAGTTTGAAATGAGTGCAATGGGAGAGTTACAGTTCTTTCTAGGCTTGCAAATCAAACAACAGGCTGATGGAACCTTCATTCATCAGTCAAAATATACAAAAGATCTTTTGAATAAGTTTGATTTACAAAATTGTAAGCCCTGTTCTACTTCCATGTGCCACACCACACAACTGGATGCAGATCAGAAAGGTAAAGCTGTTGATGAAACACTTTACAGATGTATGATTGGGTCCTTGATGTACTTAACAGCTTCTAGACCAGATATCATGTTTGCAACTTGTGTTTGTGCTAGATTTCAGGCTGCTCCTAAAGAATCTCATTTGATTGCAGTCAAGAGAATTTTTAGATATCTGCAAGGTACACAATCTCTAGGTCTTTGTTATTCCACTGGACACTCATGCAAATTAGTTGCTTTTTCTGATAGTGACTATGCAGGGTGTAAGTTAACCAGAAAGTCAACTTCTGGTGGATGTCAATTCCTAGGCAACTGTTTGATTTCTTGGCAGAGTAAGAAACACATCTGTTGCTACATCCACTGCTGAAGCAGAGTACATTGCTGCTGCAAGTTGTACATCTCAAGTACTCTGGCTTCAGAACCAATTATTGGATTATGGCATTACAGAGACTAAGACTCCATTATTAATAAGTAGTGCTTCAGCTCTGTGCATTGTCAAGAATCCAGTCTAGCACTCTAGGACCAAACATATAGAGATCAGACATCATTTTATTAGGGATTGTTTTGAAAAACGTCTGATTGATCCAAAGTTTGTGCCTAATGCTGTTGAGCTTGAAGATATATTTACTAAGCCCTTGGATAGTTCAACTTTCCAAAACCTTGTGTTAAGGCTTGGTATGCTGCAGCTAGAATAAGTGATAACTACTAATGATCTCAGTAAACAAGTACTGATGATCATTAGTAACATGTCACAAATATGTACTAATTCTGTTAAAAGAAACTGATGCAGTTACAACTACTGATGTAGTTATAACTCCTGATGTCAGTAAAAACAGACAAGTACTGATGTCCTATGAAACTACTGAAATCAGCTAAAAAGTCTGATGAGTACGTGTGAGGACAGTATAAACAGCTGAAAAGCTAAGAATTGACGAAATCTACTGATGAGAATTTTCACTTCAGTCGTTTCCACAAACTCCTGTTTCACTCTAAACAGCTGATGACAAAACCATGTCTCAGTAGTTTCACAACTACTGATGACTAATACCAAGTACTCAGTTGTTTACAATAGCTGAAGACAAAACAAAGGTTTTCAGTAGTTTCACAACTACTGATGACTAAAACGAAGTCTTCAGTTGTTTTCAAACGTCTGATAGTTAAAACCAAGTCTTTAGTTGTTTTCATAACAACTGATGCCAACACCAACAATTTCAGTCGTTTTCTTTTCAGCCTTTTCTTAACCTATAAATACCTGCACTTATAGCCAAACGTTTCATTAGCCGTTTTCAAACCTTTCTCTTTCAACAATTGCAACCATGAAACTCAAACCCCGACACAACTGTGTTGCCTACCTTTCGAAATCGGCCTTCTGGAACAAGTTTGACACTGCCATCGATCTTATGGTGGATTCCCCATACAAAACAGCCTTTCTTCTGAATCCTACCATATATCCTGACTCCTTATCCCAGTTCTGGACCAACGTCTCTGTAATAACTCGTGAGAATGATAGACAAATCACTCTCCAGTCGTTGGTGAACCAGAAACAGGTGCTCATCACCCCCGACATCATTCGCAAAACCCTAAATTTGCATGATGGCACCTATCCTAAAGAATACCCGAAAGGCACCACTGATATGTCTTTTATCCATAATGGGTATGAAGGCGACTTAAGTGCTACAACCATACTTAAAAAGCACTTCCATGATGCTGAACAAACTTATTCATATGGTGAATGTCTGCCTTGCATCAAAGACATCTTCTTGGGATCAGATGTCTTCCCGATGGCAACAGGTAATGTATCATCCTTGAACGCCAAAATCTAAATTTTTCTGAGATAGTGTTCATGGAACTAAAGGATCTGGCTCAGAAACCTGTGGCAAACAGATGGATACTTATCCTAGGTTTCTGATGGCCATAATTTTGAATCAATTACAATCTGATGGCCTTGTTGGTCTTGGAGTCCCTGCTCCAGCTGTTTTAGCTGAGGTATACTCCCGACATAACTCAGACCCTACTCTTAAAGGGGTTGCCCGGATGCTAAAACCCAAGCAGAGGGAACCCACAGCCTCCACTTCCAGATCCAAAGTCACCACCATACCCAAATCCAAAAAGCCCAAAAAGGCTACTTAGGGAGATGAGTCCCCTGAGGAGGATGCCCCTACCACAAACACAGGAACTACATACTGGTTATAACCCCCCAGTTATGTCCAAGAATCAACCTGCTGAAGCCGCACCGGTATCCTCTCAACAGGATCCTGTTGTAACAACAATTGGGGATCCCACATTTCTGGAACCTATCTTAATTGAGAGGGTTACCATTGAAGAGCACCTCTCACCCCGGGTGCATTCTGCTTTAGACCAATCTCCACATGCAACCGCCCCTCAAAGCCCAACACTGATAATTGCTAAAGTGCTGAGTCAGTTGCATTCCTCACCCCCTCCCCAGAAACCACTTACCACTAGGAATACCTCAACCATTGAGGGAGAGGACAAAACTGCTTCTCATAACCCACAACAGGGGTTACAATGTTCACTCTCCAAGTGTAAGAAACGGAGAATAGAACATCTGGTAAGGCTGCCACTTCTACTGATTCAGCAAATGATCAGGATGAAGTTGGTAACATCCATAAGACCTTACCAGAGGCAACTGCCAATGAAGGACACAGTCCTGAGACAGGAAGTCCCCAGTACCAAGAAGAAGGGGCACATGCTTCTACTGATCTACACTCAGAGCATGTACATCCTGATTTAATCAGGAGGTCAGGTGATTCAACACGGACTGATGATGACCTGAGCTTTTTCTATGATGTATTAGCCCATAATACCATCCTAGAGACCGAGGTGAGCAGACTCAAAGAGTTGCTAGCCAACATGTCTCATGATCAAAGTCCATCTACCTCACAAACCCCACAGATGGCACCTCCATTGAAGGTTCCCCAAACACTGAGCCTACACACTTAACTGAGCCAGCAGCCACTACTTTTGGCACCACCTCTCAGGGACAGAACCCCTCTCTGCAGATGGTTGCTATCTTTCAAAACTCCTTACCTCTCATCACTCCCATCATCACTGACATAGTGCATAAAGCCATTGATGAGAGGATATCCTCACATCTACAAAACTCATTGATGATGCTGTTCACAAATCTCTTTCTACCTTTCAAGCCCCTGATCCCAATGCAACCAAAAAGGGGGAGACTTCCAAGTATAAGGCAGTGAAAGAAAAGAAAAGAAAAAGAGTTGATGATGAGAAAGAACTTGCAAAAGAGAAGGAGGTGGAGAAAGAACTGATCTCATAACAGCTGATCACATATAAAAGAAAGAAAAGCGCTGAGTCCAAAGCTGATGAAGATAAATCCTTAGAAGATCTTGTCAAAGATGCTGATGAAGCTCACAACAAATCCATGGATAAAATTATAGATCAGCTCTTTCGACAAGTCATGACATAACCACTCTAGACACTGAGATCAGAAGGCTGGAAATAGAAGAGATTCAAGCTTGATGGGCCGGTTATAGTGTGTTGGAAAGGGAAAGATTGGAGATATTGATCAGATTCATTGCCAAATACCTCGGAAGATCATTGATAGAGATAAAGTCCTGGTCCAGAGACAGTATCTTGGAGATAACCAAGAAAATCTGCTCTGCTGGAGGCTATAATAAAGGGTTGATAATTGAAGCATTGGATGAAGCAGGTGCTGGGAAGGGAACTGAAATGGCAAAGCTCTCCAAAGCCAAACTCACCACCAAAATGCTAAGTCAGTCTTCTCACACTCCCACTCAAACACAACCCTTATCTCTAAAATCTCCCAAATCTATCCCTAAACAAAAGCTACCCACAACTCAACCCACAAAACCAATCCCTTTACCCCAAAAACCACCTCAAACCTTAACCGTGACGCACCCAGAAGGAGGAGAAGGGTGTGTTGAGGGTAGAAGAAGATGAAGAAAGGATGATGATGATGATAGTCTGCCAATCTCTGTTGTTCTCAAACTCAAATCACCTGAGCACAGAAATCAACAAGTGATTACTCCTGACTTGCAAATACAGATGGTAAAGGTAAAGATTGAAGAAGCAGAATAGCAGAAACAGCACGATGAGAAGTTTCACAAGATGGTTGATAAGGATTTCCCTCAGTCTCATCCATTCAAGAAATGAAGAAACAGGCTCTGAGGCTGTACACTCTTAGACATACCTTTCAACATCAAAAAGAAAGAGTGCGGATCTGGCCAGACCCCAGGGTAAGTTCTAGAATTCATAAGAAGAATATACCAAGTAGATATCATGGCCAAGTGAAGAAGACCTTGAATGCTGCAATTACACTGGCCATGGTAGTCTCACCCTAGGAAATCATTGAAGAATTCAAGAGAGCTCACAACTCCAAGACAACCCCTCAATCTATTCTTGAGAACAAAATGATCAAGAAGGGGTTGTTATACAAAAGACTTGAAGATCTTCAGAAGAGTGAACTCCAGTTGTTGCTTGAAGGCTCTCACCCTGATGAATTTGCTTACGGAGAGATAACAACTGTGGAGTTGAAAAATGGAAAGACAGTGAGATACCTGTCTGAGTATTATGGCCCAGAGTTCTTCTTCGAGGGAGAAGCAGAAGAACTCACCAAGGAGGAACAAGTTGTTCTCCTTGAGGCCTATGCTAGTGAGTCTTATAGACTCATTAATGGGATTAGGTTTCATGGTTGGGACAAGACTCTGTGTCAAGTTTCCCAAGACAGAGTTCCCTTCCATACTTAGCCAATCAAAAGATTAGAAACCTTTTCCCAGCCTCTGCTTAACTGATTACCTCTGAAGCTGATCAAGAGGGTGTTTCTACCAAGAATAAGTGGGATCATCAATAAGTTTAGAGGTTTTGGCTGCATTGGTTCAGGGGGAGTTTGTTGGACCAAAAGAACCAATGAGCCTGATCAGAAAAACCTCTAAGTCCCACAGACATTACAACTGCTGAAGAAGATCACAACAGCTGAAGACATCAGCTGATTACAAGGTCTGAAGACAAATTCTGAAGACAAGAACTAAAGACTACTACTGAAGACAAAGTCTGAAAGTAAAGTACTGAAGACAAAGTCTGAAGCTATCAACTAAAGACAAAGTCTGAAAGTAAAGTACTAAAGACAAAGTCTGAAAGTAAAGTACTAAGACAAAGTCTGAAGCTATCAGCTGAAGACAAAGTCTGAAAGTACAAGTCTGAAGAACAAAGTCTGAAGAACAAAGACTGAAGACCAAAGTGATTAGTAGTTGTCACAACAGCTGAAGTTATCAACTTCAGTATTTGTGATGGTTTCCTTTTAGTACTTGTAATTTACTTTTTAGTTGTTTTATGTTTCTTGTACTTAGCATTCTCTGAGATGTAATCAGTAGTTGAGAACTTTCTCAATAGTTTGCATAGTTTCAGTAGTTTGAATAATTCTGTTAGATGTCACTATCAAGTGACATCAGCAGACGTCACATATCCTATATAGGAATGTTGACCTAATTGTAAAGTGTGACATGAAGCCACTACGAAAGCATATGAATGAAATATCTCTTTTTTAGAATTCTCTTTTTCTATAACCATTTACTATTACATTGAATATCAATTGTGTTCTTGTGAATTGTTTAATTCGTTGTTCGAATTCCGCTGCAATACTCTCTAATTAATCAAACTTAGATCACTGATCCTAACATAGATCAACTAGATTCCAATCTTTCTACTTCTTGAATTGTTGAAGCTCTTCCTACATAGCCTCAATCCAGCTATTATCTTTTAGAGTAGCTGTGATGTTTGGAGGAACAATTATGAAAGAAAACAAGTGAAAAGACAGATATTTACAGCTCCCCCATGGCTTCTTGTTGTTCTTTCATTAAGATCTCCAATTACGTTGTTTATTGGACGAGACTTATACATTCTGGTTGTCAGAATAGATTCAATTAGAATAGATGATTCCAAGTTGGTCATATTTATTGATGCAGATGGATCTAGCTGAGATGATGAATTTATGAAGTAATCAAGGAGTTCTTCATGTTCATCATTGAAAGTAGAATGATTTTCTTCATGAATATATACATCAGCTACATTATGAGTATCTTCCGCAAGAACTTCTACTGAAGTATTTTATGCTTCCGTAGTAGTTACAGGAACATCTATGGATGGTATTGTTGAACATTTGCTGATGCATTATCCATATCTCCAGATGTAGGATGCTCATCTATGGATGTAGATTCAATAGCTGCTCATGAAGTATTTCCATCTGAGGATGTAGATCCATTTTGTTGAACTTGTGCAGCATTATTGTCATTATTGGTTGTTCCTTGATTTGTGATACTTGATGTTTGTGTTCTTGGAGGATCAGATGATAAAGATACTTCATTTAGATTTGGTGGAACAAATAGATGACATGTATCATCAGATCCTGCATTATTCAAATAACCAAAGTTAAATGAGTTTGTTAGTGCATCTATATCAAACAACCATGATGATCCTTTTACAGATTTAGGAAATAGGGATTCATCAAATGACATATTGGGAGTTTTTCCACAATTATTTGTTGTAAAATGTAAATCCTATATGATTTAGATGTTGAAGAGCATCCAACAAATAAATCATCATATGCTTTGTCTGAAAATAGTCCTAATTGTTTTGTGTTTAAAACAGATACATGACACCCAAAAGCTCTAAGATATCCTATGTAAGGTGTTCATTTAAATAAAATCTCATAAGGAGTTTTATTGTAATATTTAATAATTAATGTCCTGAACATTGCATGTTGTGTTCACTACTTTAGCCTAAAAGGTGATTAGCAATTGTGAATCAGCTAGCATTGTCCTTGCTGCTACAATGAGAGTTCTATTTCTTCTTTCATCAACTCCATTTTGTTATGTAGTTCTGGATGCACTGAATTGCCTAGCAATGCCTTTATTCCTGCAAAAAGAATCTAAGTCAGCATTAACAAATTCAGTCCTATTGTCACTCCTAAAAATTTTAACTTTTAAATCAAGTTGATTCTCAATATTGATGACAAAGTCCATCAATGGTTGTGATGTTTCACTTTTTTGTTTTAAGAAAAAGACCCATGTAATCTAGTGAAATCATTATTGCCTTTCCAATGCTCATCACATTGTTTGGACCAAAAGATCCATGTGAAGCAATTTGAGTGGTGTAGTGTTGGTATTGAGAATTTTGGATTTGTGTGTCACTCTATGTTGTTTTCCTTTATAACATGAAGGACAATGATTTGAACAATAAAACTCTTTCTTTGGAAATATAATGACTAGGTCATTTTAACCAATTTATTCATGTTCTTCATGTTGGAATGAACAAGCCTTCTATGCTATAATTGAGATTCAACTTCTGATGACTTAGATAGCATGCATGTTTCATTGCTTGTGAGTGCTGTATTGTTCATATCCAAAACATAGTTGTTTCCTTTTCTTGATACTTTAAGAATGATCCATTCTTCAAGAACTGAAAAACCTGGCTTAAGAATATAACAATTAGTGTTATTAAATAATGTGGTATAATTTTGATCATAAATTTGAGACACACTCAATAGATTCTACTATAAATTTCACAATAGTTTACTTTCTCAAATTTGAGCACACCATTAGTTACCATTCCTTCACCAACTATTTTACCTCCCTTCTTATCCCCACCAAATGCCACATATGAGGCGTTTTATGCTTGAAGTCATGAAGAAAAGAATAGTTTTCTGTCATATGCCTGGAACAACCACTGTCAACATACCACTTGTTGTCAGCTCTCCATGATTGTTCCCTGCACACATAAAGAAATCAATTACAACTGACAACCCAAGCCTTAATAATCTTGGTTTTGCCAACATGTCTAAAATTGTTACTCCTTCATTAATAAGTCTTGAAGTTTCAGTGTTAATTTTAGTCTTAATTGATTCATTCTTTGTTGTTTGTGGTGAGGATGGTTTTATTGATGATGACGCTGTTGAACTTGGTTCTGGTTTTTCACTGTCTTCTTCATTCACCTTATCTTTGTTGGTTTGTTGCTTTGGTTTTGACAATGAACCTTGATTATTGAAAGTTTCGTCATCTTTTGATTTTGATGAGGTACATGAGTTCCCTTTTCAAAATTATCAAAGAAAGAATCATCAGCATTTGTTTCTTTATCACACAAATCCACCCTTTTGTGAGGTGTTTCGGATTGCTGAAATGATGTTCTTTTCTTCAAAGGTTTATCATCAACCGATGTTTTCTCCTTTGGTTTTGGTTTTTGTTTTTGTTGTTCCTTCTTTGTTTTTGAATCTCCTTGACATTTAGTGGATTGAGAGTCTAATTCAACCTTCTTGTAAGGCCCCGTTCCCGGGACGCTCACAGCTGGTAAATCATCGCACATAAAACATATACTTTACCTTTAGTCATTCATAAAACATTGCACCGGAAACATAAAACAAATGGCATTTCATTTCATCATAAAAACTTTTGCAAAATATGCATCGTTTTTCGGTTACAAAATTACATTCTTGTATTACATCACAAAAGCTTTAAATAAATGGATGCCATCCAAAAGAGCTGAGTAGCCGCCTCGTGCCACCCTCAGCAACGTTTACCTGCCAACTAAAAACGTATAAAAGTCAGCGTTGCTGAGTGAGTTCTAGTTTTATAATAAAACATACATAAAATCGTCATTTATTTCATTTCAGAGTCCATACTATACGTTTCATTCGTTCGTGATCATACATCATATGTACATACAGATAATATTATTATTATCTTCCATTACGTTCGTAAACCTTCGTTCATTCATTACATCTAGTGACATGCACATTACCCCGAACATTGTGCACGAAGCTGGTTACTGGGCCTGAGGTCTTTCATAGATCCCGAACATTGTGCACCAATCTGACTCCAGTACCTAGGGCAAGTACATTCACCATTTATATTTTCTTTTCATTCCAGATCAATGCCATATGCTATACCCCGAACATTGTGCACGAAGCTAGTTACTAGGCCTGAGGTTTTTCATAGACCCCGAACATTGTGCACGAAGCTGACTCCAGTACCTGGTGCAAGCGGCAAGGATCCCATACATATGGTCAATCACAAGGATTGGACCCCAGTGTGCATCCCTCTGGGGTAGCTAACCCACACACAGTTAAACTAACACCCTTCATTGGGTGTGGACCTCCATACATTTGCTTGCAAAACTTTTTACGTTCATTCATTCGTTAATGCATGCATTCATTCATCATGTTCCTCTCTCATTATCTTTCACTTTACGTTACATAATACTTTCGGTCATTCATTAACTAACACGTAAAGCCATGGAAAGATAAAAATTCATAATCATAGGAACATAACATAACATACCATTTATACATCATCACAGGGCATCATACATACATAACATACATCATGCATAGTCATGAAACATCATCATCATCATCATCATCCATAACATGCCCATAATACTATCTATGACCTCAAAAGTAAACTTATAGTCCCCCGAGAATTTCCAAGTCAAAGCCTACTTTACACATTTTTCCCAAAATCTGAAAAATATTCTAAGTCGTAGGAGCATGGGCACTATGCAGGCGCATGGACACTATTCAGGCTCATGGGGAACACTTAGGTGCATGGCCACTTTTAGGCGCATGGGTACTGTTAAGGCGCATGGGGACTCCTGGACATCTGAACACTTAGTAAATTCTAGCCCAATCTAGGCGCATGGATACTATTCAGACGCATGAACACTTAGGCGCATGGGCCACTTCGGCGCATGGGCACTATTGGGGCGCATGGCCCTACACTTAGTCATCCACTAACATTTCTAGGCGCATGGGCCACTGTTCAAGCGCATGGGCTATACTTAGACTTTTCTAAGGCAAATTTTGGGCGCATGAGCTATTGTTTAGGTGCATGACTTACACTTAATTCTTTCTAAGGCAATTTCAGACGTATGAACACTTATCTAGGCACATGAGCATTCTGTAAAACATGTTTCTAGGATATTTTCAATCTAATCATTGAACCTATGTGTTCTAACATAATGTGGCTATTCTAAACATGTGTACCTATAAACCATCAAGAACTAACATCCAACAGCACAATACATACGGGTATTTACACATAAGCTTGTAAAATCATTTTAATACGTTTTCAGCCCCAAAGATAGTTTAAAACATGTAAAAACCAGGGTCTAGAACTCACCTGTTGCAACTTGGGTGTTATTCCTTTTAACCCGCTTGCAAAGAGTTCAAAACACCTTGAAACAACATCCAAAAACATACACACCCAAGCACAAACACAACCCATAAGCATATAAACACATAACCATGATAAAACCTGACATAAAAACATAAAAACCTTGAATTCACTTTCCTTCTTCCCTTTCTTCTTCAATCCAAGAGTGTTCTCTGCTCTCTATCTCTAAAACCAAGAAAATTGGTGAAGTGAGGTGAGGATGGGCGGCCATACTTACCTTTACACCAACTTTTGAAAGTTTTGTCCTTTTTGGACACTTTTAGTCCCTCCACTTGGACATTATTGCCTTTCTTGCTTTTATTCTTTTTATATTGACTTTTAAAAATAATCGGGTGTTACAAGTCCACCGCCCCTTATATACGGTTCGTCCCTGAAACCTGTTATTCCTCAAACAGACGAGGATAATGCTACCTCATCTCCTCCTCAGTTTCCCACGTAGATTAAGATTCCTTCATGTGCTTCCACTGCACACGCACAAGGGGAACCACTTTATTCCTCAATATCTTTTCCTTTCGATCAATGATTGCCACTAGTTGCTCCATAAATTGAGCCTTTCCATCCACTTCAATGTCCTCCAGTGGAACAATCATGGCTTCATCAGCTAAGCACTTCTTCAAATGAGATACATGGAATGCCGTGAATTCCATTTAACTCATCTAAAAACTCCAATGTATAGGCCACCTCCCCTACTCGAGCAATGATTCGGAAAGGTCCTATGTATCTCGGGCTTAGCTTACCTCGTTTTCTGAATTGGATGATACGCTTCCAAGGTGAGACCTTCAACATAACCCGGTCACCACCTGGAACTCGATCGGTCTGCGTCGTCAATCGGCATACGACTTCTGTCTATCTTTAGCTGCCTTCATGAAGGCTTTAATCTTTTCAAGCTTCTCAGTCATAGCCTTGATTACCTCGACGCTTCCTAATTCCTTTTGGCCAATATCACCCTAACATACGGGTGTTCTGCATCTCCTACCGTATAGCATCTCGTATGGCGGCATACCAATGCTGGCTTGATAACTATTGTTGTACGATAATTCAGCTAATGGTAAGTGGTCATCCCAACTTCCTCCAAAATCAATCACACATGCCTAAAGCATGTCTTCCAATGTCTGAATCGTCCTCTCTGACTGACCATCAGTTTGGGGATGATAAGCCGTGCTAATATGTAACCTCGTCCCCATGGCATCGTGGGATTTCTTCCAGAATTTAGATGTAAACGGGGTGTCGTGATCAGACACAATGGACACCAGCACACCATGACGAGTTACAATCTCCTTCATGAACAAGTCAGCCAACCTCTCGGATGAATATGTCTTGTGGATCGGTAGGAAGTGAAGACTCTTCGTCAAACGGTCAGCAATCACCCATATGGCATCGTATCCTTTCGGAGTGCGGGGCAGTTTCGTAATGAAATCCATGGTGATGTGCTCCCACTTCCATTCCGGTATATCTAAAGGTTGGATCTTCCTATACGGCTTCTGATGTTCCGCCTTCACTTGCAAACAAGTAAGGCACCTACTCACATACTCCACCACGTCACGCTTCATACCCAGCCACCAAAAATCTTTCTTCATGTCTTGATACATCTTTGGGGCACCAGGATGAATGGAGTATCGAGTCTTATGGGCTTCATCCAAAATATTTACCCGTAGATCCCCAAAACGAGGGATCCACACACGACCGAATCGGGTTCTAACACCGAGTGTGTTTTCACCCAATTCCCCAACCAGACCTCTTATTCTTTCAGAGTTTAGATGATCTTCTTTCAGTGCTTCATCCTGAAACTCCTTGACTTGCTTCATTACATCAGAGGTCATGATTAGTTGGTATGCTTTCACCTGAATCGGCTCGCGCCTCTCCTTCCGGCTAAGAGCATCAGCCACCACATTAGCTTTGCCCGGATGGTAATGGATCTCATAATCATAATCCTTTATGAGCTCCAACCATCGCCTCTGCCTCATATTCAGGTCATTCTGCTCAAAGAAGTACTTTAAGCTCTTGTGGTCGGTGAAGATGGTGCACTTCGTTCCATACAGATAATGCCTCCAAATTTTTAGTGCAAAGACCACGGCTGCTAGTTCCAAGTCTTGAGTAGGGTAGTTGACCTCATGAACCTTCAGTTATCGAGATGCGTAGGCTACTTTTTCCTCTTTGCATCAACACACACCCCAACCCCGAGTAAGAAGCGTCTGAATACACCACCAAATCTTCGCTTCCATCGGGTAACGACAAGACAGGAGCTTGAGTCAACCTCGCCTTCAATTCTTCGAATGCCTTATCCTGAGCCTGACCCCATACAAACTTTACATCCTTCCGGGTCAACTTACTCAGTGGAGAAACAATCTTAGAGAAGTCTTGGATAAATCTTATATAGTAGCCCGCCAAACCCAAGAAACTACGAATCTCGGATGGCGTCTTCGGAGACTTCCTTGCATCACTTGCCTCTACCTTAGCCGGGTCCACCATAATCCCATCGGGATTCACCACATGACCCAAGAACTGAACGTCGCGTAACCAAAATGCGCACTTGGAGAATTTTGCATAGAACTTCTCCCTTCTTAACGTCTCTAGAACCTCCCGAATGTGACCGGCATGCTCAATCTCACTCTTCGAATAAATCTGGATATCATCAATGAACACAATCACTGACTTATCCAACATAGGCCGACACACACGGTTCATTAGATCCATAAAAGCAGTTGGCGCGTTGGTCAAACCAAACGACATAACGAGGAACTCGTAGTGACCGTAGCGCATGCGGAAAGCTATTTTAGGAATGTTCATCTCCTTCGCTTTCAGTTGATGGTAACCAGATCGAAGATCTATCCTTGAAAACCAACTGGCTCCTTGGAGCTGATCAACAAATAGTCTATTCTTGGTAGGGGGTATCTGTTTTTCACCGTCACTTGTTCAACTCTTGTAGTCAATACACATCCTCATACTACCGTCTTTCTTCTTCACAATAATACCGGAGCACCCCATGGAGATACTCGGTCTAATTAACCCCTTATCGATCAGTTCTTGCAACTGCTCCATTAACTCTTTCATCTCAGTTGGAGCCAACCGGTAAGGTGCTTTGGCACCGGGTTGAGCACGGGGTATCAAGTCAATTTGGAACTCAACCTCGCGATCTGGTGGCACACCGAGTAAGTCTTCGGGGAATACGTCCAGAAAGTCACACACAACTGGCACATCCGATAGTTGTGGCATTGGCGTGTCCACGTCCTTTACGTAGGCCAAGTAGGCACAACATCCATGCCTCATGCACTTCGCTGCCACTGCCATCGAAATCACTTTCGGGATCATCGCGACTCGATCGCCATAAACCGTCACCTTATCCCCGTTAGGTGCTGTCAATCGGATCATCTTCTTGGGACACACAATATTTGCTTCATAGGTTGCTAACCAGTCCATCCCTAGTACTAATCAAATCCATCTAGGGGTATCACATGTAACCTAGCAGCAAACCTATGGCCTTCTAGTTCTATGGCACTGTCCTCTATCACCTTAGTAATTCTAGTGGACTTACCAATAACAGTTTCTACATCGAATGGCTCACCAATACATCTACTCTTATTAGGCAACTTAGCACCAAAGGCAGCAGAAATGAAACTCCTACTAGCATCAGAATCAAACAACACAGATGCAAGAGTTTGGTTTACTAGAAACATACCTGACACCATGTCGTGTGTCTGTCCTAGCCTCCTCTCGAGTCATCGTGAAAGCTCGGGCGCTTGCCTTCTGCCCTTCTCCTCCGGTCTTCTTCACCCTGGAACTCTCGGCCACTTCGCCCGCAGTTGAAACACTTCACACCTCCACATTCTCTAGCCAAATGACCAGGCTTCCCACACTTGAAACAAATATTCGACCCCCATCTACACTCGCCACCGTGCTCCTTCCCGCACTTGCCACATTTCTTCAACTCAACACTAGCTGTGACCACATGATGGTCATCCCCTCGAGCCTTCTTGTTACTCGTCGAGGCACCACCCCGACGAAACCTCTTTCGGTTCCAGTTTCTATCACCTCCACCATTCCGATTACCTTCAGTCACCACCACCACATTCCTCTCATCATACAATCTCCCCTGCTAGATCCACTGCTGACCTAAATGTGCTTGGTCGGGCGATGATCATGTGCCTGCGAATATTTGCTGGCAAACCTTGAATATACCTCTTGATCTTCCGAGATAGAGGTGTCACCTGATCTGGCACCAGACGTGCCATTTCATTGAACTTTGTGGTGTACTCTTGGTGTGTCATAGTTCCCGTCTCCAGTTGCAGAAACTCCCTCTCAACCTTGTCCATTTCCCGGTGAGGACAAAACTCCTCGATCACTAACTTCTTCAACTCCAACCATCTCATCCTCCCGATCACCCAACTACCCTTGGCTTGTACTATATTGTCCCACCAGCACAGAGCCAAGTCTACAAATGATAGTAGTGAACTTAACCTTCTAGTCTTCTCGGCACTCGCTGATGTCAAGGACCGCCTCCATTTCCCTCACCCACCGGTGAGCAGCAACGGCAGTGCCGTTCCTATCGAAAGTAGGGGGTTTGCATCTCATAAACACCCCGTAGTTGCAGCCTCGGGTCACCTCTGGCGCAGGCTCTTCTTCCTCGTCCACATCATCAGATGGAACCGTCTCAGTCTCGGGCTATCTTCTTTCCCCCGTAGGTTCACTCCTTTCCTTTCTCTCTCCCTCTCTAACTGCCTTTATCACTTCGGTCACCACAGATGGTAGGATCATCTGCATGACTTGGTGCACTTCTTCCACAACCGCCTCCTTCACTGAGGCTCTCATGTTCGCACTCTCATCTCCGCCCTCCCGATGAGGGGTTTCTGGTTCTTCATGAACCACTTTCTCGACTCTGGGTATCCCCCTCTTGGGTCGCGGTTCAGCATCGTGACCTCCACCACAAGAGGCCTTCAAAGATCACCACGGCCATCTACTAACACACTGAAAGATTCAAACACCAACATGGTCATCCAAGGGAACAACTCAGTTTATGTCAAGTATAGTAAGTCCCTAATTACAGTGGCCAGTTGTGATTAGCCACTTACTTTACTCTTCATACCCTGAGCATTACCTGTCCTGACTACATCAATATTTAAATCTACATACAACACATAACCACATACCATGCGCACATAAACCGATTAACATTACAAAAATACCTGATGGCACACAACTACTCAGATTGGCATCCCATTCCCTTCCATCCCATTATCAGTTTATTAAGGTTTATTTTGAAAATTTACCCATTTCACTTAAACTTTGGCTCTGATACCAACTTGTAAGGCCCCATTCCCGGGACGCTCACAGCTGTTAAATCAACGCACATAAAACATATACTTTACCTTTAATCATTCATGAAACATTGCAGCAAAAAGATAAAACAAATGTCATTTCATTTCATCATAAAAACTTTTGCAAAATAATGCATTGTTTGTCGGTTACAAAACTACATTGTTGTATTACATCACAAAAGTTTTAAATAAACGGATGCCATCCAAAAGAGCTGAGTAGCCGCCTCGTGCCACCCTCAGCAACGTTTACCTGCCAACTGAAAACGTATAAAAGTCAGCGTTGCGGAGTGAGTTCTAGTTTTATAATAAAACATACATAAAATCGTTATTTATTTCTTTTCAGAGTCCATACTATACGTTTCATTCGTTCATGATCATACATCATACGTACATACATATAATATCCTTATTATCTTCCATTACGTTTGTTAACCTTCGTTCATTCATTACATCAAGTGACATGTACATTACCCCGAACATTGTGCACGAAGTTGGTTACTGGGCCTGAGGTCTTTCATAGACCCCGAACATTGTGCACGAAGCTGACT
Organism: Flaveria trinervia; assembly: GCA_025506515.1. Classification (NCBI taxonomy): domain Eukaryota; kingdom Viridiplantae; phylum Streptophyta; class Magnoliopsida; order Asterales; family Asteraceae; genus Flaveria; species Flaveria trinervia. The sequence continues at coordinate 22,347,766 of CM046449.1, read as the reverse complement.
CCAGTACCTAGAGCAAGTACGTTCACTATTTATCTTTTCTTTTCATTCCGGGTCAATGCCATCTGCTATACCCCGAACATTATGCACGAAGCTAGTTACTAGGCCTGAGGTCTTTCATAGACCCCGAACATTGTGCACGAAGCTGACTCCAATACCTGGGGCAAGCGGCAAGGATCCCATACATATGGTCAATCACAAGGATTGGACCCCAGTGTGCATCCCTCTGGGGTAGCTAACCCACACACAGTTAAACTAACACCCTTCATTGGGTGTGGACCTCCATACATTGCTTGCAAAACTTTTTACGTTCATTTATTCATTAATGCATGCATTCATTCATCATGTCCTCTCTCATTATATTTCACTTTACGTTACATAATAATTCAGTTCATTCATTAACATAACACATAAAGCCATGGAAAGATAAACATTCTCATCATAGGAACATAACATAACATACCATTCATACATCATCATAGGGCATCATACATACATAACATACATCATGCATAGTCATGCAACAACATCATCATCATCATCCATAACATGCCCATTACTATCTATGACCCCAAAAGTAAACTTATAGTCCCCCGGGAATTTCCCAAGTCAAAGCCTACTTTACACATTTTCACCAAAAATCAGAAAAATATTCTAAGTCGTAGGGGCATGGGCACTATGCAGGCGTATGGACACTAATTAGGCGCATGGGGAACACTTAGGCGCATGGGCCACTTTCAGGCGCATGGGTACTGTTCAGGCGCATGGGGAATCCTGGACGTCTAAACACTTAGTAAATTCTAGCCCAATCTAGGCGCATGGATACTATTCAGACGCATGAACACTTAGGCGCATGGGCCCCTTCGGCGCATGGGCACTATTGGGGCGCATGGGCAGTATTGGGGCGCATGGCCCTACACTTGGTCATCCAACTAACATTTCTAGGCGCATGGGCCACTATTCAGGCACATGGGCTATACTTAGACTTTTCTAAGGCAAGTTTTCGGCGCATGAGCTACTGTTTAGGCGCATGACTTACACTTAATTCTTTCTAAGGAAATTTCAGACGTATGAACACTTATCTATGCGCATGAGCATTCTATAAAACATATTCCTAGGATATTTTCAATCCTAATAATCGAACCCATCTGTTCTAAGCAATGTGGCTATTGTAAATATGGGTAGCCTATAAACCATCAAGAACTAACATCCAACATACACAATACATACGGGTATTCACACATAAAGTTGTAAAATCATTTTAATAAGTTTTCAGCCTCAAAGATAGTTTAAGACATGTAAAAACCAGGGTCTAGAACTCACTCTGGTGCAACTTGGTTGTTCTTCCTTTTAACCCGCTTGCAAAGAGTTCAAAACACCTAGAAACATCATCCAAAAACACACACACCCGAGCACAAACACAACCCATAAGCATACAAACATAACCGGGATAAAACCCAACATAAAAACATAAAAACCTTGAGTCTTACCTTGAACTCACTTTCCTTCTTCCTATTCTTCTTCAATTGAAGAGTGTTCTCTGCTCTCTCTCTCTAAAACTGAGAAAAATGGTGCAGTGAGGTGAGGATGGGTGGCCATACTCACCTTTACACCAACTTTTGAAAGTTTGGTCCTTTTTGGACACTTTTAGTCCCTCCACTTGGACTTTATTGCCTTTCTTGCTTTTATTCTTTTTATCTTGACTTTTAAAAATAATCGGGTGTTACAAGTCCACCCCCCTTATATACGGTTCGTCCCCGAAACCTGTAATTCCTTAAACAGACGAGGGTAATGCTACCTCATCTCCTTTTCAGTTTCCCACGTAGATTCAGATTCCTTCCTGTGCTTCCACTGCACACGCACAAGGGGAACCACTTTATTCCTCAACATCTTTTCCTTTCGATCAATGATTGCCACTAGTTGCTCCACATAATTGAGCCTTTCATCAACTTCAATGTCCTCCAGTGGAACAATCATAGCTTCATCAGCTAAGCACTTCTTCAAATGACATACTGGAATGCCGGGTGAATTCCATTAACTCATCTAACAACTCCATGTATAGGCCACCTCCCCTACTCGAGCAATGATTCGGAAAGGTCCTATGTATCTCGGGCTTAGCTTACCTCGTTTTCTGAATCGGATGATACCCTTCCAAGGTGAGACCTTCAACATAACCCGGTCACCCATCTGGAACTCGATCGGTCTGCATCGTCAATCGGCATACGACTTCTGTCTATCTTTAGTTGCCTTCATGAAGGCTTTAATGTTTTCAAGCTTCTCAGTCGTAGCCTCGATTACCTCGATGCTTCCTAATCCTTTTGGCCAATATCACCCCAACATACGGGTGTTCTGCATCTCCTACTGTATAGCATCTGGTATGGAGGCATACCAATGTTGGCTTGATAACTATTGTTGTACGAGAACTCAGCTAATGGTAAGTGGTCATCCCAACTTCTCCAAAATCAATCACACATGCCTAAAGCATGTCTTCTAATGTCTGAATGGTCCTCTCTGACTGAGCATTAGTTTGGGGATGATAAGCCGTGCTAATATGTAACCTCGTCCCCATGGCATCGTGGAATTTCTTCCAGAATTAGATGTAACCGGTGTCGCGATCAGACACAATGGACACCAGCACACCATGACGAGTTACAATCTCCTTGATGAACAAGTCACCAACTGTTAGGACCTGGTATTTGAACGAAATACCTAGTGATTAGCGTGTAAACCAGATCAATAGTGCGGAATCCTATTTGATTAGCGATCCAATCAGTGGAGAACACACGAAGAATCAATCAAGAATTGAAACTAATGTTAGAAATCGATTGAGAATCGATCTAATGCGTTCTATGAACTTGGAGAACAAATTGTGAGGCTTCTGGACGGCTAGGGTACGTCTGGAGTCATAATTAATCAAAAGCTCTCTCTTTTTCATGAATTGGGTTGTATTTATAGGTTAGTATTGTTCATTGTGCGGCTGACCATTTGTATGGTTCAGTCGTGCGATTGAACCATGCGGTTGATTCATCTGCACGACTGAGTGTTCAGTCGTGCGACTGGGCCAATCTTATGTTACAATCATACGACTGATCCAATCTCCTTGTTCAGTCGTGTGACTGAGTCATTCGTATGAAGTTATTCATGCGTATGTTCCATTCGCATGGGCCACTTGCATGAGAACTTCATTCTGTTAAGTTTGAATATATTAATTAATTAATATAACATTATGTGCAACAAGTCAAACAATCACAAACCTAATTAACCAATTCAAAGTCGACTCATTAATGAAATATTAAACATTATAAATAACAAACAAACAATATCATTTCATTAATCATTCCAAGTATTTCCTCAGAATCAGACATACAAGATCTATTACATTCATATCATGATCTAGGGACATATATGTATCAACAAACCTCCCCCTTGGACCTAGATCTCTCTAATCTCTTGTTTTCTGCATAACCTCCTTGTATGTCTTGTACTTCTCCTCTTTTGTGACTCCCGTGTGAATCTCAAACGCGAAGCAGAGTCGTATAATGTTCTGGAACTAGAGGGCTTGTACAATATCTTGTGTATCATAGAACAAAGGCCACTTGTATAGCGTATATACACCATTTTCCGACAAGTTTGTAAGCCACATCGGGTCGAATACCCTGATCGTATCCATTTGTCCCTCTTTGCTTAGGACTATGACCGCTTCTGCTGTTCTCCAATTGTAGTACCACCACTTAAAGTGTGGAGTGAAATCCTGTGGCATTTCCCTCAGTGGGATTCTTGACATTGTGCGCGGAGGATTCCACTTCAACACTATCTTGGGCTTGCCAGTAATGGCATCAACCTTAGACCTTCTGATATACCTAGTAGGCTGTTGGGGTCTGAAGTTAACCCATCTGGTGTGATACTCTTCTTTAGGGCAGCCTCAAACCAGCCTGACATCTTCCTCGGATCACATACAAAAGCTTAATTTGGCCAGCTGGTTGAGCTCAAAACCTGGTAGAGTCTTCAGATCATGTGGGATTCTGAAGTACTCTATGCCCTGTTCTCTCTTAACCGCATAAGCATTAAGATCCTCAAAATACGCCCATGCTATGATCCTTCCTGACACCTTGTGATGTTTCTTGACTCTATAGAGTTTGGTGTAGGAATCTTTCTTTGGTGCAGTACGTCGGGCTCTAACTTCTTCAAAACATGCAGCCCACTCAGCCTTTCGAATGTCGACATCATCATTTGAGGCTTGGGCTGTTCCTACTGCTTTCTCTGTTTCTTGCTCCATCTTGTTCAACACCTCAAAAGTATCGCTGACAAGGGATTCACCCAATTGAGGACCACATTACCCTCATTGTCAGCGTACTGCGGGTAATCCTCGGCAGTGACATCTTCGATCTCGACTTCATCAACATCATTGAGCTCTTCGTCACTAGTCGAATCGCATGTCGGAGCATCTTTCACTATCTCATCTGGATTTAGCTTGAAAAGCTCTGCCGGTTGCTCGTTTGATAGGTCATGAATTCTTTCCCCTTCTTCAGGGGTATAGTTTACTGACCTTCTAACAATCCCTTGCAGATCAAGAATCATTGTTAGCTGAGTCTTGACCTGCTGAAGGGGAGCAACATCAAACTCATCTCTTTGGTAATTTGGATCTGTTTGATTTAAACATTCAACACATAAGTCATTAGTAATTAATCAAACAGAAATGCATTCACTTAATATAAATTCAATCAACATTGTTTTCAATACAGGATTCAAACACAAAAGTAAATAAATACATAACATCTGGTCTTTACTTTTATCCTGTATCATAGTCTCACCACTTGGAGGAGCAAAAGTAGAAGCTGATTGATCTTGTCTATTCTTTGACCTTTTCTCTTGACCTATAGCAGAGGCCGATGTAGCTGCATCCCCTCCTTCTGCTTCATCATCATTGTCCTTCTCTGTCCTATCTTCTTCGGTTCTTCATTCGCCTCAGTATCACTCTCAACATCCTCATCATCATCTTCATCATCATCATCTTTGTCCCCTTCATTGATCTTTAACGGCTCCTCCTTAGATCCTTTCAGTTTTAACAGGATAGTCTTCTTTGCCTTCTCCAACTCCTCTATTTTCTTGCTTGATGTGATACTATGTGATTGGAGTTGGGCTATCTCAGTGCTCTGAGCAGCCATGGTTGGGCCTGCTCCTCTATAACTCGAGCCTGCTCTGCAATTTGGTGAGATTGTGCAGCAGTCAGGTCAGTAAGCTGGCGGATCTGGGCTACCTTTCGTCATCTGCAGCCAGTAAGCGCATCACCATTCTGTTAAGTGCAGACAGGTGTTCCGCTACCCCGATTGGAGGTAGAGGTGATCCATAAGTATGTGAGGGATGGGCTGGGGGATTGCTTGGTGTGAAGTGGTGGTGGTGGTGGCTGTAGTAAAGATAGGTCTGTGAAATGATGGAGGTGATGTGGGAGTAAAGGATATGGTGGTGATGGAGTTGTGCTGTTGTGGGAGGTATGGTGGTGGCTGTGGTAGCTGTGGTGGATGTGGTAGACTGTGGTGGATGTGGTAGCTGTGGTGGTGATGTGGTGGTGGTAGCTGTGGTGGATGTGGTGGCTGTGTGGATGTGATGGTTTGGTGGATGTGGTGGCTGTGGTGGTGAAGAAGGTCACCCGACGCTTCTTCTTCTTCTGACCATGGGTTTGCGCATCATCTTCCTCCTCGTCCCCGTTGAGGTGGAAGCTTCCCCTACAACCCTGCCTGCGGACCAGTATCAGTCTCTCCGGTCGAGTCTCTCGAGTGTTCACCAACCACCCTTAGCCCATGTTCTGTGGGAACAACTTTGCTTCCACAGTTCGCGTTAGGGGCTCCTCATCCGACTCATCCTCCTCCTCCGCACCATGAACAAAATCCTGCTGAAATCCAGCTGACTCGGCTACTCTCCAGCTGGGACGGACACTGGAGGAACAACATCAGACACAGTGCCTCTAGGTGGAATAGGCATACCGTCTCCAGCATCCCACTGTCATCATCATCTGAGTCATGAGTGGGTTGAGCAATCTGCTCCACATCAGAGTCACTATCATCGTGGCGCCACTTTCTCTTTGCTGGCACCACGTAGTCATCCCGGGCAAGATGACCAAACAACCTCCTGACAGGAGGTTTCACTTGCTTCCCCTGTACACTTTCATCCTCCCCAGGGTAGTATCATCCATCACCTCGAGGACTACGGCATCCTCCTTCTCCTTCGGTAGGGAAGGAAGCTTCTGATTTATGATCACCTGCATAAACCTCGGGTACATACAGAAGCCTTCCTTCCCTTTCCCCTCGATGTTTTCCACCAGATAGGTGAAGATCATCTTGGAGAAGCTGAACGGATGGTTCAGCAGCAACGCAACATACGCGTTTTGCATCTGGTCAGATAGCTCATCAAAACCTCCCTTTCTGGAAGCTATGCTCTTAAGCAACACGTGCGCAAGATACTTAAACTGGGGACAGAGGTTACTCTTGTTGAGTACCCCAGCATTGATATCCCTAGAGTACTTGGCTCTAAGAAAGCATCCTCTGACTGTGAGGGGTGTAATCGAGTCGGACAATCAGTGTCATCCCCCAACTGTAATACGATCCTTAGATCCTCCTCTGAGATAGTAATAGCCTCTCCAAATATGGTACTTCTGATGCCATGAGGCTCAGACGATCTATCGACTGTAGCGCCTTCCCAGAAGGCTTGCTGAATGGATCGATGAGGAGTACAAGGAGTAGATATGGCATGTGCAATCCTGATCTCAGTAGAAATGTGATGATGCCAGAGAAATCGGCAGCGTTTCTGGATGTCAAGTCCAGATGAGCACATATATTGTGCTTCGTGCTCATAATCCATCGACTCGCCATCTGTTACACAAGATAGTAAACATTAGTACCATTGGCTAAGAAAGTCATGAAAACCTTAAACTTGAAGAAAATCTTTCTGTCATGCGATTGAGATTATGCGACTGAGTTCAGTCGTGCGATTGAACAGTGCGAATGGGGTTCAGTCGTGCGACTGATCCCATGCGTACCACTGAGTGTGCGAGTGGGCTCATACGTATGTAACCTCATGCGGTTACACCAGTCGTGCGACTGAACTTCATACGCATGGTTCAGTCATGCATTTAAGCAGTTCGCACCTTCAGTCGTGCGACTGAAGTTCATCACTCTGTCCATTCGCATGATGTACTGACTGTTCAATTCAAAATCACTTTTTCACCATTTTTGAGTTTTAGACATTGTTATCTGGTTCATTTGACTCGCAATACATTCTTATACCACCTAACATCTTTACTTTCGTTTGTTTGAGTCATTTAGTTAGGTTATTTAGTTACTTAAGTCTTGGTTCTTTTGCGAGTCTGAATGTACCAATTTTTTCATCAAATTTAAAGTTATGGGAGTGCTTCTATACCGTAAATTACGTGTAGAGTCGATGTAGATGGTCAGTAATCAAGAAACAGGGGGTTTAGAGATCAAATGAAATTTTTTCAGAGTTGTGTTAAGTCGTGCGATTCAGGGTTATTTTGAAGGTGGTGAGTCTCTGCGACCGACTCCCCCTCTCTTATACTAACCCTAGATTCAATCGTGCGACTGAGCTCATACGCACTTTCAGTCGTGCGAGTGGGACTCAGTCGTGTGATTGGTTCAGTCGTCCTTCTTCAGTGTCTCCGACTAGATCTCAGTCGTGCGATTGACTCCTCATCCGCCCTTAAGCATCCGACTGAGCCAATCGTATGGGCCATTCGGTTGGATGGTCCATATTCATGGTCCATTTGTACGAATGGCTTCCATTCGTATGATTGGTCCATACGTATGGTCCATACGTGCGAATAGGTCATACATTAAATTTTCTACCAATTTGAATATTTAACTTTTAAAATCCCTTTAATTGCAGAAATAACGTTATGAGCATTTGATCATCTCAGACATGATCGTTTTGACTTGAAAACTTTTGATCACCTCAGACGTGACTGTTTTAAACTTTTAAAACACATGCGGTCTTCTCCGACATGACCCTTTTAGTGAGTTGATCCCTTACTGATTTCCTGATGTAGTCCGACAAAAAACAAACTAAAAGACCAACTAAATTAAAAATTAAACTAAAGAATCAAAATAAGAATTGTTTTTCTTTTTGTGAGAGATAAGTCCTGAGATGGAAATCTACTGGATTGTTTCCGGAATAGACAGCTTCAACTTAGATTGACCACACGTGGACCAAGACAATTTGGATCATAAGGCAAGTCAAAGAATTTGAGAAGTCAAATCTTGGGATTCATTTGTCAAAATTTTATATTCTTCTTGTGTTTTCATCCAGAGTCGTTAGCAGCTTTTAGGAAATCATACTGGAACTATTAGATTACCACATTGATTTGAACTTTCAAGAATTGCAGCCATATGATTGTTAATATGTTTGTCCTCTAAATCCATACGCAGACTTTTGACACAGACTGGTGATAGATTTAGGTTTAATTATTTCAACTAACATTTGTGGATCCCACACTTATATGGTAATCAACATTCCTCAGGATCTTTTGAGCGATCTACGGGTATTTTTACAAGGAGAGACTATTCTTAGAGCTTTCAAAGAGAAGCCAGTCCTCAGGTCAGTGCCATCGCACAGCAGAGAGGCGGAAAACAACAATGAATTCTAGAATATCTAGGTTATGCTTATCCTCAGGTCAGTGCCATTGCACAGCAAAGAGGCACACAACCTATCTCCTTGTTAGAGCAGCTTAATTTTTTTTTGCACCAACAACATACGTCATTAGCTTGATAGCATTTTTCTTTCATTTTTTTTCTCATGCTTTGCTCTGTTTATGGTCATCCGCACACATTTGTGGCGTTTCATGCTCATACCCCTTATTGGAATATTGTCGATTGTGTTAACCAGTGATAAGAGGAAGCCCACAGTCAGTTGAACAACTTAGTTTGATCTTGAGATCACGAGTCAGGTCTAATCATCTATTGGTTGAATCTACCGACATATCAATTGTGGTCTAGCAACCTCTAGGTCTACTCTCATTGTGTTACCTTAGGAGTTACCAGTTTTTCTATCATCTTCCCTTTATATTGCTTAGACTACACAAACGTATACTTTGAATTTTTGCACCTTTTCTAAATTAAATTTTTAAAGTCCCTCTTGACTTGTTCCTGTGTACTATCATATTCCAAAGAGTTTGAATCTGTATCACAGATACGATCTACCTTAAATCAGCTTTCCACTCCTTCTCCCTCATTTTTTTAAATGTTACTTGCTGACTTATTCTCCCCCTAAAATAGTAAAATCATAACTGGTTTAATTATTTTAGGATTTTAATAATAGCAAAATAGCATGAGTTTAATTTAAACAGACCAAATAAAACAAATAAAAACAAGAAAGAAAAATTAACTAACCTACATCGGACTACACATGATCATCATCAGGAATAACATCACTTTTCTTTTTAACGCCGTTGACCTCTAGAAATATTGAAAACGTGGTTTATCAAAGGCTTTAGTATAGAGGTCAGCACGTTGAAAATTAGTATTAATTTTACCACATCAATTAAGTTCTTTTCAAAACAGTCTCGTATGAAATGGTATTTAATACCGATATGTTTGGTCTTAGGATGTTGGACCGGATTTTTAGTTACTGCAATTGCAGCAGAGTTATCAACACAATAGGAGTAGAGGAGAACTTTAAACCGTAATCTCGCATTTGCTGTTGAATCCAGATGATTTGTGAACAGCAACTTGCAGCAACAACATATTCGGCTTCACAGGTTGACAATGCAACCGATGTCTGCTTCTTACACTGCAAGTAACTAGTCTTCTCCCAAAGAATTGACACCTGCGGATGTAGACTTGTAGTTCATCTTGCAGCCTCCATAATCTGAGTCACTATACGCAGTGAGCTCAAAGTCATCATCATGAGGATACCACAACCCAAGTGTGGGTGTACCCTTCAAATAACGAAAAATCCTTTTGACCCCGATCAGATGATTGACCTTAGGCTTAGTTGATATCTAGAACATAAACATTTAGCATACATGATATCAGGTCTTGAGGCAGTGAGATACATGAGGGATCCAATCATTCCTCGGTACATCGTGGCATCTACAAGATCTCCATTTTCATCAGGTGCTATGTCGTGATCGTAGCAGTGGAGTCCGAGCAGCAGATGCATTCTCCATGTCAAAACGACTGAGAGTGTCTCCTACATACTTGGTCTAATGTAGAAAGATCCCATTTGGTGTTTTATCCACCTGTAACCCGAGAAAGAACTTCATCTCCCCCATAGCACTCATCTCAAACTCTTTCTTCATAACCGCTTCAAACTCTTTGCATAACTCTTGTTCTTTGAATCGAAGAAATATCATCAACATAGATCTGTACGAGCAATAGGTGCCATCTTTTTCTTTAATGAACAGCGTGCAGTCAATGACTCCCCTGCGAAAGCCGTGTTTCACAAGATGAGTCTAGAGTTTCTCATACCAGCTCGAGGAGCTTGATGAAGCCCATATAAAGCCTTGTCGAGCTTGTAGACTCTATCCCGATGATAAGGATCTTTAAATCCCTCGGGTTGACTGACATAGACTGTTTCTTGATTTCCCCATGAAGGATGCACTCTTCACATCTAATTGATAGACTTTAATCTTCATGTACGATGTATAGGCAAGGAAGATACGAATGGCTTCCATCCTTGCCACGGGTGCAAACACCTCATTGTAGTCAATTCCCTCGACTTGGCGAAAACCTTGAACCACCAATCGAGCCTTGTTCCTGATAATTACCCTTGGTCATCTTTCTTGCATTTTAAAACCCATTTGGTGCCAATGACCTTAGCACCTTTAGGTCTATCAACCAGAGTCCATACACATAACTTCTTGAACTGAAGAAGTTCTTCTTGCATGGCACTCACCCACGACTCATCATTTAGTGCATCACTAACGTATTTTGGCTCAAACTGTGACACAAAACACCGATAAGCACCATCATGAATATATCCTTTTTCCAACTAAGGCGTAATCAGCTGAGTATAGCTGATTTCGGGTTTGCACTCCTGATCTGACATCCCCAATGACATTGTTTAGGGATGATAGACGTTTAGTCATGATCTGGAGTAGTAGCAACTGCTATCAGAGCCAAGATTATGAACATTTGGTTTGCAGCGGAGATAGTTGGAGTTTGAGGCTCCGAAGTCGAAGGTACATCACTGGTAGATACTTGTGGACTTTCAGGAACTGGACCTGTTCTTCCTGACTGTTCTGGTTATCTTCTTCAGCTTCATCTTCAGAGGAGGAGTCACTGTCGTCGACTACTCCCCCTGACTGAATAGATGATTCTCCCTGTAAGCTAGATGTTGGTGTATTCAAGATATCATACATCACGTGTAGCTAACTCGTCATCCGAGGGAGAGAGAGGGAAGTTGAAGGACTTGAAGAATCCATCATAGTCGAAAATGTAGGCGGTCCTTTTTCAGTAGGTGGTGTGGTATATCTCTGAACGTCAACATTACACCATACTTCTACTAGACCCGTTGAGTTGTTGTAAACTCGCTTGTTCGGTATGTTGTATCCTAGAAATATTCCTTCATATGCCTTCTCGCTGAATTTACCCTCTTGTGTCTTCTTCAGAATTGTGCACGGCGCGCCAAACGGTTCGAGATACTCCAGATTCGGTTTGCGTCTTTCTGTAGCTCGTAACATGTCTTTCCGTGGCGTTTGACTATCAGGACTTGATTCAGTGTATAGCATGCATTTGCCACTGCCTCATTCCAGAATGGATAGGCAGTTTCGAGTCTGCCAGCATAGTCTGTGCTGTCTCTATAAAGCTTCTGTTCTTTCTCTCAGCAACCATTCATCTGAGGCATGTAGGCAGAAGTGAATTGATGCACAATTCCCTTTTCCTTGCAGTATGCCTCCATCCACTAGTTCTTGAATTCTGTTCCGTTGTCTGAGCGTACTTGTCTAACCTTCAGCTTGTAGAGAGATTCTAGTGTGGTTACCAACGCTTTGAATGACTTAAATGTTTCTGATTTGGATTTTAGAAACATTACCCAAGTGAACCTTGAGTAGTCATTAGTGACCACAAAGCAGTACAAGTCGCCTACAATGCTCTTTGTACTGACTGGACCAAACAGATCCGTGTGAAGAAGCTCAAGAGGAAGTTTTATTGAATGAACTTTCTTTTCCGAATGAGACTTCTTTGTCTGTTTGCCTTTCTTGCAAGCTACACAAAAGTTAGGAAGCTGGAAGTTCTTGACATTAACTCCTCTCACCAGATCCTTCTGAATCAAGTGATTCATCTTCCTTTGACTAATGTATCCCATTCTCCTATGCTAGGAGATGGAATCCTTTATAGTAGCTTTAGATAGAAAACACTGAATCTCATGATCTGTTGTAGAAGCTGTTGACAGATCCAAGACATAAAGATCTTTATATCTTGAAGCAGTCATCAAAACTTGGTCCTCTGGGATCACGTAGTCTTTCTTTAGTACATAACACTTCTTGTTGTCAAAGATGACTTTAAATCCCTTATCACATATTTGGGAGACATAAAGTAAGTTATTTTGTAGTTGTTGAACGTAGTTCACCTTATCAAACTTAACTTTCTGATTCCCCACTTCTCCCTGGGCTGTTATATAGCCACCCTTGTTTCCAGCAAATGAAACATGCCATCCTTTTATTTGCTTAACGTTTGATAAAAGAGCCCTGTTTCCTGTCATGTGCCTGGATGCTCCGCTGTCTACTATCCACGTGTTAGTTTCAGCACTGTATCGAACACCCTGCACATACAAAGTAAAGGATTAGTTTGGGTTAGGAACCCAAGCCTTTACTGGCTTGGGTTTCCCAGAGGCATCACACATCATAAATTCTACCCATTAACCTTAGAGAATGAGGGTAGCTCAGATTCTTTCTGTCATTATTATCAGACACAGAGGATGTATTCTCCTTCCATAATCCAGATTTGCGCAATGCCTGTTTGTGATAAACAGTCGACTGACTTACAGATGAATTTTAGGTTCACTAGTTCTTCTAGGTGGAGTCAGAGAAATCCTCCTCTTAGAAGACCTAGGCTTTGAAACCTGAAGTTCAATTTTTTTCCTGGTGTCTGATAGAAGTGACAATAGGAAGCAATGTGTCCATATTCACCACAGTTGTAGCACGATCTGCTATCAACTTTATGATTAAACTTTCTTGTGGAGAAGTGTGTGACACTCTAGTAACATAACTCAGTCTAGTTTTGACCCTGGTTCTTTGGTTGTTTTCTCTGGTTAACAAAGTTAACTATTTTAACTGTTTAACATCCTTTTCTTTTTGGTTAATAGGTTTTTGACTTGAAGTATGTGAAAGATTAACCTTAGAAGTCCTTTTAGGTTCTGATTCTCTGTTTGATCCTGACTTTAAGTTAACCTTTTCAAATTCCTTTTCCAGATTAACACATGAGAATTTATCCTTTGCCTTTGAAGTGGCCTCCATTTGTTTGTTTCCAGAGTCAATAGATGAGCATAAGGAATCTGGATCACTAACAAGAGGAGTAGACACCACATGATCCTTGATGGGATTACTATTTATTGGTCTAGTCTTAGTGTTCATCAAAGTCTCAGGTGGTGGTGGTACCACTTTATAGCCCAATCCCTCCCCATTATCCTTTCTCTCACTAAGTGTTGGACTATGTATAAAGAACTAGTCCAACTGTGCAGTTTCTGTTTTAATGAATTTACTTCTACTTCTAGAACTGCCTTTTGCTACTTAGTGTCTTCTAGGGAGTTTAGATAATACCTAATGTCATTAGCTTGGTTAAAGGAAACTACTTCGGTTCCCTAAGCTGTTTAGTCAAAAGGTCTATCTTTCTTTATAATTATGTCATTTTGTTTTAATACCCTATTAGACTCAGTGCACAGTTGCAAATCTTTTAGTAAGTTATCATTATGATCTAATAACCTAGCAAAATTTTCATCTATGCTATTCCTAAAAATATCACAATCAGAACAAGCATGATTATCAAACATTTGGTCAGTAGTACTTACCTGAGTTGATTCAGAAGAGTTATCCATCAACGCAGCAGCAGATGTCTCTGGTTCTGGTGATTTTGTCTTTTCTGTCTCTGACGTGGTAGTCTCCTCTTTAGGCTTGTAACTGACCTCGGTTGCAGTTGCTTCTTCACTATGTGACATCGCTATCTCAACTGCTAGATCTCCTTCACTAGCGGAATCACTGTCAATATCTTTACACTTGCATGTTTGATCCCCTGGTGAGACAAACCTAAAGCTCCAATCCTGTCCTTCATCATCATGAGCAGTCAAGGCTTTTGGATCCTTGCTTGATGAAGTAGAACTGGTAGCTTGCTTGTCTTGACGAGTGAAGGACGAGAACGGGTTCCCGTTACCCGTCTTCTTAGGCTTGACACATTCTATTTGAAGTGCCCCTTCTCTCCACAATTGAAGCATTCACTTTGCTCTTGTCAAAGCCAAATGTGGTATCCTTAGTAGCTACCAAGTTCTGTATTTCGGTCGTTTACAAACTTCTTTGCACACTATTCCGGATTCCGGACAGCACTAGCTAATGCTCACATTATGTCCATACTCTCAAGCTACATTTTGTCCACCTGCTCGTAGTCCTCGTTTGCCAGATGGCAGTTTCCAATCTTTAACTCCTCTAGCATTTGATTGCTTCAATGAAGCATTCCCGTCATACCTCTTTCTAGCGCATCCCAAAGTTCTTGGATTGCTATTCTTGAGTACTGGTGGAATATGTCTTTAGGAATAGACTGTGTAATCAATGCATAAACTCTTTTCTCTGCATTGTATTTAACTTTCTGCACATCCGTCATCCCTCCTAACGTTAGCTTAACTCCATCAGCTCCCACCGGTGTACTATATCCAATCTCGATGGCTTCCGACAGATTCGGATCCACTCCATTGAGGTAGATCTCAAAACGTTGTTTCAGTGGGGAACTCATCTAACGTCAAGAGCTTTGGTGGTTTATTATGATTACCCACTCTCTCAAGCAACAGCAGGTTCTGTATCCTAGAGTCCTTTCCAGCAGTAAAGGCTGACATTTGATCTTCCATGGCGAACAACTTTAAGTCTAATAAAACAAACTGTCACTGGTGCGACTGAAGGATGCGAATGGTCTAGTCGTGCGTATGAACTCTGCGACTGGTTCAATCGTGCGGCTGAACTAAGCGATTAGCTCAGCGTAGTCGAATGAATCTGATGCGTATGAGCAATGCGAACGAACGGTTCAGTCGTACGAAAGGGATACGACTAGGTCCAATCGTGCGTCTGGACTATGCAAATGAAGTCCAGTCGTGCGAATGGCACACTCGTGTGACTGTGGCTGCTGTTTTACGAAATTTCTAGGTTAAACGTGTTTTAGCAGTAAAAATTCGAAATTTCGCAAGGTCTAATCGCCTAAGTCCGTTAGAAACCAAACTTGATGAGCAGGGAACGTCCAAGATCACTTTTGACACAAAAGATTGCGTTTTTAGTGCAAACACACAAACTTTTTATCAATCTTGATTGAATCACACGTAATCAAGAGCCAAAGCTCTAATACCACTTGTTAGGACCTGGTATTTGAACAAAATACCTAGTGATTAGCGTGTAAACCAGATCAAATGGTGCGGAATCCTATTTGATTAGTGATCCAATCAGTGAGAACACACGAAGAATCAATCAAGAATTGAAACTAATGTTAGAAATCGATTGGGAATCGATCTAATGCGTTCTATGAACTTGGAGAACGAATTGTGAGGCTTCTGGATGGCTAGGGTACGTCTGGAGTCGTAATTAATCAAAAGCTCTCTCTCTTTCACGAATTGGGTTGTATTTATAGGTTAGTATTGTTCATTCGTGCGACTGAACCATTTGTATGGTTCAGTCGTGCGATTGAACCATGCGGTTGATTCATCCGCACGACTGAGTGTTCAGTCGTGCGACTCAGCCAATCTTATGTTACAATCATATGACTGATCCAGTGTCCTGGTTCAGTCGTGCGACTGAGTCATTCGTATGAAGTTATTCATGCGTATGTTCCATCGCATCAGCCACTTGCATGAGACTTCATTCTGTTAAGTTTGAATATATTAATTAATTAATATAACATTATGTGTAACAAGTCAAACAATCACAAACCTAATTAACCAATCAAAGTCGACTCATTAATGAAATATTAAACATTATAAATAACAAACAAACAATATCATTTCATTAATCATTCCAAGTATTACCTCAGAATTAGACAAACAAGATCTATTACATTCATATCATGTTCTAGGGACATATATGTATCAACACCAACCTCTCGGATGAATATGTCTCATGGATCGGTAGGAAGAGTGAAGACTCTTCGTCAAACGTCAACAATCACCCATATGGCATCGTATCCTTTCGGAGTACAGGGTAGTTTCGTAATGAAATCCATGGTGATGTGCTCACACTTCCATTCTGGTATATCTAAAGGTTGGATCTTCCTATATGGCTTCTGATGTTCCGCCTTCACTTGCAAACAAGTAAGGCACCTACTCACATACTCCACCACGTCACGCTCATACCCGGCCGCCAAAAATCTTTCTTCATGTCTTGATACATCTTTGTGGCACCAGGATGAATGGCGTATCGAGTCTTAGGGCTTCATCCAAAATCTTTACCCGTAGATCCCCAAAATGAGGGATCCACACACGACCAATCGGGTTCTAACTGAAGTGTGTTTTCACCCAATTCCCCAACCAGACCTCTTATTCTTTCAGAGTTAGATGATCTTCTTTCAGTGCTCATCCTAAAACTCTTGACTTGCTTCATTACATCAGAGGTCATGATTAGTTGGTATGCTTTCACCGAATCGGCTCGGGCCTCTCCTTCCGGCTAAGAGCATCAGCCACCACGTTAGCTTTGCCGGATGGTAATGGATCTCATAATCATAATCCTTTATGAGCTCCAACCATCGCCTCTGCCTTATATTCAGGTCATTCTGCTCAAAGAAGTACTTTAAGCTCTTGTGGTCGGTGAAGATGGTGCACTTCGTTCCATACAGATAATGCCTCCAAATTTTTATTGCAAAGACCACAGGTGATAGTTCCAAGTCTTGAGTAGGGTAGTTGACCTCATGAACCTTCTGTTGTCGAGATGCGTAGGCTATAACATTTCCTCTTTGCATTAACACACACCCCAACCCCGAGTAAGAAGCATCTGAATACACACCAAATCTTCGCTTCCATCGGGTAACAACAAGACAGGAGCTTGAGTCAACCTCGCCTTCAATTCTCGAATGGCTTATCCTAAGCCTGACCCATACAACTTTACATCCTTTCGGGTAAATAGTCAGTGGAGAAACAATCTTAGAGAGTCTTGGATAAATCTTCTATAATAGCCGCCAAACCCAAGAAACTACGAATCTCGGATGGCGTCTTGGAGACTTCCATTGCATCACTGCTACCTTAGCGGGTCCACCATAATCCCATCGGGATTCACCACATGACCCAAGAACTGAACTTCGCGTAACCAAAACATGCACTTGGAGAATTTTGCATAGAACGTCTCCCTTCTTAACGTCTCTAGAACCTCCGAATGTGACCGGCATGCTCAACTCACACTTCGAATAAATCTGGATATAATCAATGAACACAATAACCGATTTATCCAACATAGACCGACACACACGGTTCATTAGATCCATAAAAGCAGTTGGCGCATTGGTCAAACCAAACGACATAATGAGGAACTCGTAGTGACCGTAGCGCGTGCGAAAAGCTATTTTAGGAATGTCCTGCTCCTTCGCTTTCAGTTGATGGTAACCAGATCGAAGATCTATCCTTGAAAACCAACTGGCCCTTGGAGCTGATCAAACAAATCGTCTATTCTTGGTAGGGGGTATCGGTTTTTCACCGTCAACTTGTTCAACTCTTGGTAGTCAATACACATCTCATACTACCGTCTTTCTTCTTCACAAATAATACCAGAGCACCCCATGGAGAGATACTCGGTCTAATGAACCCCTTATCCATCAGTTCTTGCAACTGCTCCATTAACTCTTTCATCTCATTCGGAGCCAACCGGTATGGTGCTTTGGCCCCGGGTTGGGCACCGGGTATCAAGTCAATTTGGAACTCAACCTCGCGATCTGGTGGCACACGGGTAAGTCTTCGGGGATACTTCCGGAAAGTAACACACAACTGGTACATCCAATAGTTGTGGTGTTGGCGTGTCCACGTCCTTTACGTAGGCCATGTAGGCACTACATCCACGACTCATGCACTTCCCCGCCACTGCCATCGAAGTCACTTTCGGGACTATCGCGACTCGATCGCCATAAACCGTCACCTTATCCCCGTTAGGTGCTGTCAATCGGATCATCTTCTTGCGACACACAATACTTGCTTCATAGGTTGCTAACCAGTCCATCCCTAATACTACATCAAATCCAACTAGGGGTATCACGTGTAACCTAGCAGCAAACCTATGGCCTTCTAGTTCTATGGCACTGTCCTTTATCACTTCAGTAATTCTAGTGGACTTACCAATAATAGTTTCTACATTGAATGGCTCACCAATACATCTAGTCTTATTGGAAAACTTAGCACCAAAGGCAGCAGAAATGAAACTCCTACTAGCACCAGAATCAAACAACACAAATGCAAGAGTTTGGTTTACTAGAAACATACCTGACACCATGTCAGGGTCTGTCCTAGCCTCCTCCCGAGTCATCGTGAAAGCTCGGGCTTGCCTTCTGCCCTTCTCCTCGGTCTTCTTCACCCCGGAACTCTCGGCCCTTGGCTTCTTACACTCCCTGCTCATATGACCACTTCCCC
This sequence comes from Flaveria trinervia, assembly GCA_025506515.1. Classification (NCBI taxonomy): domain Eukaryota; kingdom Viridiplantae; phylum Streptophyta; class Magnoliopsida; order Asterales; family Asteraceae; genus Flaveria; species Flaveria trinervia. The sequence continues at coordinate 22,328,974 of CM046449.1, read as the reverse complement.
CGCAGTTGAAACACTTCACACCCCACATTCTCTAGCCATATGACCAGGCTTCCCACACTTGAAACAAATATTCGACCCCCATCTACACTCGCCACCGTGCTCCTTCCCGCACTTTCCACATTTCTTCAACTCAGCACTAGCTGTGACCACACGATGGTCATCCCCTCGAGCCTTCTTGTTACTCTTCGAGGCCACCCAGACGAAACCTCTTTCCGTTCTAGTTTCTTTCCCCTCCACCATTCCGATTACCTTCAGTCACCACCACCACATTCCTCTCATCATACAATCTCCCTGCTAGATCCACTGCTGACCTAAATGTGCTTGGTCGGGCGGCGATCATGTGCCTGCGAATATCTGCTGGAAAACCTTGAATATACCTCTTGATCTTCCAAGATAGAGGTGTCACCTGATCTGGCACCAGACGTGCCATTTCATTGAACTTTGTGGTGTACTCTTGGTGTGTCATAGTTCCTGCCTCCAGTTGCAGAAACTCCCTCTCAACCTTGTCCATTTCCCGGTGAGGACAAAACTCCTCGATCACTAACTTCTTCAACTCCAACCATCTCATCCTCCCGATCGCCCCACTACCCTCGGCTTGTACTATATTGTCCCACCAGCATAAAGCCAAGTCTACAAATGAATAGGTAGCGAACTTAACCTTCTTGTCTTCTTGGCACTCGCTGATGTCAAGTACCGCCTCCATTTCCCTCACCCACGGTGAGCAGCAACAGCAGTGCCGTTCCTATCGAAAGTAGGGGTTTGCATCTCATAAACACCCCGTAGTTGCAGCCTCGGGTCGCCTCCGGCGTAGGCTCTTCTTCCTCGTCCTCATCATCGGATGGAACCGTCTCAGTCTCGGGCTGTCTTCTTTTGCCTGTAGGTCCACTCCTTTCTTTTCTCTCTCCCTCTCTAATTGCCTTTATCAATTCGGTCACCACAGATGGTAGGATCATCTACATGACTTGGTGCACTTCTTCCATAACCGCCTCCTTCACTGAGGCTCTCATGTTCACACTCTCATCTCCGCCCTCCGGATGAGGGGGTTCTGGTTCTTCATGAACCACTTTCTCGACTCTGGGTATCCCCCTCTTGGGTCGCGGTTCAGCATCGTGACCTCCACCACAAGAGGCCTTCGAAGATCTACCACCGGCCATCTACTAGCACACTAAAAGATTCAAACACCAATATGGTCATTCAAGGGAACAGCTCAGTTTATGTCAAGTATAGTAAGTCCCTAATTACAGTGGCCAGTTGTGATTAGCCACTTACTTTACTCTTCGTACCCCAAGCATTACCTGTCCTGACTACATCAGCATTTAAATCTACATACAACACATAACCACATACCATGCGCACATAAACCGATTAACATTACGAATATACCTGATGGCACGCAAGTACTCAGATTGGCATCCCATTCCCTTCGTCCCATTCTCAGTTTAAGTTAAGGTTTATTTTGAAAATTTACCCATTTCACTTAAACTTTGGCTCTGATACCAACTTGTAAGGCCCCGTTCCCGGGACGCTCACAACTGTTAAATCAACGCACATAAAACATATACTTTACCTTTAATCATTCATAAAACATTGCAGCGGAAAGATAAAACAAATGGTATTTCATTTCATCATAAAAACTTTTGCAAAATAATGCATCGTTTGTCGGTTACAAAACTACATTGTTGTATTACATCACAAAAGCATTAAATAAACGGATGCCATCCAAAAGGGTTGAGTAGCCGCCTCGTGCCACCCTCAGCAACGTTTACCTGCCAACTGAAAACGTATAAAAGTCAGCGTTGCTGAGTGAGTTCTAGTTTTATAATAAAACATACATAAAATCGTTATTTATTTCTTTTGAGAGTCCATACTATACGTTTCATTCGTTCATGATCATACATCATACGTACATACATATAATATCCTTATTATCTTCCATTACGTTTGTTAACCTTCGTTCATTCATTACATCTAGTGAGATGTACATTACCCCGAACATTATGCACGAAGCTGGTTACTGGGCCTGAGGTCTTTCATAGACCCCGAACATTATGCACGGAGCTAACTCCAGTACCTAGAGCAAGTACATTCACTATTTATCTTTTCTTTTCATTCCGGATCAATGCCATATGCTATACCCCGAACATTATGCATGAAGCTGGTTACTAGGCCTGAGGTCTTTCATAGACCCCGAACATTATGCACGAAGCTGACTCTAGTACCTGGGGCAAGCGGCAAGGATCCCATACATATGGTCAATCACAAGGATTGGACCCCAGTGTGCATCCCTCTGGGGTAGCTAACCCACACACAGTGAGCTAACACCCTTCATTGGGTGTGGACCTCCATACATTTGCTTGCAAAACTTTTTACGTGCATTCATTCGTTAATGCATGCATTCATTCATCATGTTCCTCTCTCATTATCTTTCACTTTACGTTACATAATACTTTCGGTTCATTCATTAACATAACACGTAAAGCCATGGAAAGATAAACATTCATCATCATAGGAACATAACATAACATACCATTCATACATCATCATAGGGCATCATACATACATAACATACATCATGCATAGTCATGCAACAACATCATCATCATCATCCATAACATGCCCATCATACTATCTATGACCCCAAAAGTAAACTTATAGTCCCCCGAGAATTTCCCAAGTCAAATCCTACTTTACACATTTTCCCCAAAAATCAGAAAAATATTCTAAGTCGTAGGCGCATGGGCACTATGCAGGCGCATGGACACTATTGAGGCGCATGGGGAACACTTAGGCGCATGGGCCATTTTGAGGCGCATGGGGACTCCTGGACATCTGAACACTTAGTGAATTCTATCCCAATCTAGGTGCATGGATACTATTCAGACGCATGAACACTTAGGCGCATGGGCCACTTTGGTGCATGGGCACTATGGGGGCCATGGCCCTACACTTAGTCATCCAATTAACATTTCTATGCACATGGGCCACTATTCAGGCGCATGGGCTACACTTAGACTTTTCTAAGGCAAATTTTGGGCGCATGAGCTACTGTTTAGGCGCATGACTTACACTTAATTCTTTCTAAGGCAATTTCAGACGTATGAACACTTATCTGTGCGTATGAGCATTCTGTAAAACATATTCCTAGGATATTTTCAATCCTAATCATCGAACCCATTTGTTCTAAGCATAATGTGGCTATTCTAAACATGGGTAGCCTATAAACCATCAAGAACTAACATCCAACATACACAATACATAGCGGTATTCACACATAAAGTTGTAAAATAATTTTATTACGTTTTCAGCCCCAAAGATAGTTTAAAACATGTAAAAACCGGGTTCTAGAACTCACCTGGTGCAACTTGGTTGTTCTTCCTTTTAACCCGCTTGCAAAGAGTTCAAAACACCTAGAAACATCATCCAAAAACCACACACACCCGAGCACAAACACAACCCATAAGCATACAAACACATAACCTGGATAAAAGCCGACATAAAAACATAAAAACCTTGAATTCTTACCTTGAATTCACTTTCCTTCTTCCTCTTCTTCTTCAATCCGAGAGTGTTCTCAGCTCTCTCTCTAAAACCGAGAATAATGGTGAAGTGAGGTGAGGATGGGCGGCCATGCTCACCTTTACACCAACTTTTGAAAGTTTTGTCCTTTTTGGACACTTTTAGTCCCTCTACTTGGACTTTATTGCCTTTCTTGCTTTTATTCTTTTATCCTGACTTTTAAAAATAACAAGGTGTTACACTTCTTAGATTGTGAACTCTTTGTGCTCTTTGTCTTGTTTTTCTTGTTAAAATAACATTCTTGAGTTGAATGGTTATTTTTGTTGCAAATTGCACAATGTTTGTTGAAGTAGCAGTCAGAGGTCTTGTAATTATTCATGTTGCAAAAAGAAGAATAGATGTTGAAGTAACAATCTTCAGTATTGTGATTTTTCATATCACACCATTTGCAATACATTTCCTTTTATATTCATCAGAATTGACTGCTTTCTTTTTCTTATTCAGCTTTTGAAGCTTCAATCATTTTTCTAGTTTTGTAGTTGATTTTTCCTTGCTTTTCCCTAGCATACTAAAAAGGATTCTTGTTTACCATTTACTGATTTACACTGCTTGGAATTCACCACTTTCTGGTTTGATTTGTTAGTTGTTGCTTTTGCCTTCCGCATATCTTTTGCTAATTCAGTAGATTTAGTTTTCTGCAGATCTGCTGCTAAATAAGGTTTCTTCTTCCACTGAAATTCTATTGATTGTTTCTTCTTGGTCTATTCTATGGAAGATGTGTGTACTTCCTTAGTAGATATACACTTTTCAATTCCTTCAATTGATGGTTTTCGTTGCTGATGAAGTTCTTTAAAACCTTCATTTAGCTGAGCTATCCTCTTGCAAATAGTCTTCAATATGTTCTTTGTTTTGGAGGATATTGCAACTTTGTTTCTTCAAGAACTTTGGAAATTATTGTTTCAAAAGCAAAATTGTTACCAATATTCAGTTGATCATCATCATGTTCATCAGAATCATCCAAGTCATCACACTCATCAAAGTCAAGTTCTAAATCATTTTGTTTAATATGTTCTGATTCAAAAGACTCAATTTCACTCACCTCAGTTTCATGATTATTAACTTGTTGCTTAGATTTTGTTTCAAACTTGGTGCTTGGCACAAAATGATTTGACAAATTGTTTGTCATTGTTTTAGGTAAAGTTGTATAATTATTATTTATAGGAGATGCAACAGCATTATATCCCAACCCATAGCTGTTCTTTGATTCAATATGAGAATTTAAAATTTCTCATATTGCTGAGATGAAAGTTGAAACTTCTAAAGTTTCACTTCAGTTGATGCATGATCAACCATGGATTTAGTTACAGAAGTGGTCAGATGCTCAACTTGTGCTTTTAAACTATAATATTCTTAAACAAGTTTATCTAAATCCTTTTGTAAAGAGTTGATTTTGATTTTATATAATTTATGTTCTCTTACATGAGATTCATTTAAAATCATTGTTTCTTTTACCTTATGAGCCAGTTGTTGTGTAACATCTCATATTTTTGTTAACTAAAGGTTAACTTTGTTAACTCTTACAAGGGTTATTATTGTCAATTTTGAAACCCATGTGTTGTTTGTACTTATTCATTATTTTTCATTGAGTTTTTTATGTATGAAAGTTAAAAATATAAATATAATAATAATAATTTTAATATTAATAAAAGAAACAATAATAACAATTATAATAATAATAATAATAATAATACTATATTAAGTTACTTAAAAATGTTTAAAACTTAAATAAGGGTGTTAAGGGGTTAATTTGTCATTTTAGAAACTTGAAATGGAAACTTTGTGCCAAAAATAATAAGAACCAAATTGCAGGGACCATTGTGTAACATTTTAAAAACCCAAACCCCTTCCCCTCTCTCTCCCGCTTTTCCGGCGACCTCGCCGGCCAGACTCCGGCCAAGTCCGGCGAGGCTCCAAACGCACTAGAACCTTCGAATTCGACCCCAAATTGTTACCAGTCGGTTCACGAGCATAACTCGACCCCTTTAATACACATTAATTCGTGTTTAAGCGGTTATGGATGTCGATTTAGCTTGGTAACCGATGACATCAAGTTCACAACCGTTTGACAATTAAAATCTCATAATGATTCAATTAATCGAACATACACGATCATTTAACTATCTCTAGTCTATTCTCATTGCCAATTTCTCCTGAAACACTCAAAATCACCAAAATCAAACATCACCTTCGTCGTGACCTGCAACGAACGTGTCATCATCTTTCGAGCTTCAATTGACGAAATTTGCAAAGGGCTTTGCATCGAGGGCATCACGCGAAGCTATCCACAAAATTAATTGAGTTATTATCAACGTTTGCCACAATGGGTTCTTGTACAGCCGCGACCTGTTCTTGGCGTCCCTTGCATCAATTCGAATTTGAATCAGGTGATTAAAAACATGGATGTGCTCGAAATACAGTGGGGAATCAAAGCCCCATAATTAACTCGAGCATTAATAGCCAATCGATCTTCAATTTTGGATTTGAATAAACTAGGGTTCTTGGGGTTTGGGGGAACCTTTTAGTTTGTGTTTAAAAGAATTTTAAAACCAAGATGTACCGCGGCTGAAGCCTTTGTTCACTAGTTAAGACACTGCCTTGTTCAGCATGAGGTCCCGGGTTCGAACCCGGGCACCCTCATGTTTTATTTTTAAATATTTTTTTACAAATGTTATAATTAAATATATTTATAAAAAAATAAATTTATATAATATTGTGAGTTAAATAAATCTATATAGACCGTATGTTTTTCTTTTTACTTGGGATTCATCATGATGATAATATATATTTATACAAAGGATTTAGTTTTTTTCAATAAGTTCTATAAAGTTCATAAAATAATATATTTTTTAAGAATTTACTAACTTTATGAAAACCCCCAAATTCTAATACCCTAGTTCATGTTAACTCGTTAATCTTATTATTAACCTAATCTTGTTATATTTATATATTTAGGTGTATTGTGACGTTTTATCTTGGAACGACATACATTATTCTTATTGAACTTCATTTTATACTTATTTGACACGTGGAGTTTTCCTTGCCCTTTTTACATTTTTCACACTATTTGGGATGAAACATGATACTTATACATTATACACTTATAAACGTTTGAGACTTGTAAAGCACTTGCAAATCATCTTTTATTTTGTCATAGTTATTTGTCTGTTGTAAGTGATTATATGAGATACATAGTTGTTTACAATCATTAACTATTGCTAGCCTGGTGACATCTTAGATCTTTGGCCTGACAAGCCTATTGGTGCTAAAGCTGAGGTATTGCCGGCTCGTGATGCGTATGCTTGTTCATCATGGGAACCAAATACACTTAGCCAATCTTATATACTTGTAATCAAGTCAAGGTTTGGTTGTAAGGATATGTGTTCTATAACCTTACTAACTTATGATCTATGACATGAATTGCTACTTGTAACTTTATCATATTATGTGTGAAAACCTTGGAAACTCACCAACTATTTATAGTTGATCTTTTATTTTTATCATGTTTCAGGAGATCCCCAAGTTTAAAGTGGACTTTTGAAGCTTGCAATAAAACTAGGACTTGGACCTAGTTTAATAAATAAAATGTTATGTTATGTTTTGATTTATGTTTGAACTTATTTCATGTTTGTGACTTATGTTTGTATTTCCTTTTGAAACTTATAATTCTAATATTTACATTTAATTATAGCGTTATGTGGTTGTGAACAATCTTAACCCTTACACCTCGACGTTTCCGCCGTCAAGGTTGGGGTGTGACAGATGGTATCAGAGCCCATAACTATAGGGATTTAGGTTATTAAAAATGGTGATCTAGACTATAGCTTATGCATGAACCTATATAGAATAATATTTATATTCTTGGAATTATATATATTGTTTGCATGCTACATAATGCTATGCCATACTTATGTGCAACTTGATGCCTTAGCATAGGTTGCCTTGTAATTGTTTAAACTTTGTTATGTGTCTCCCTAAACTTAACTTTGACTCTTTGACTCTCCCCGACAAATGAAACTTCTTAACCTTATTCTCGTTAACACGTGGAAACTTATGCTTATGCTTATGATTTGGATCTTTAGACGTTATGTCTAATCTTTATAAATCTCATCAATGTTTTGATTTCATGAACCTAAGAAATTTGTGTGACACATAGACACCTGTATTCTGGATTTCCTGGCAAAAGGCCCTCGGGCTAAGGCAAGCATGTTGCATAAATCCTACGGGACTAGTTATGCTTACCTGGGGATTTCTGGGATGAGTGATAAACTATGGTCAACATACACAAATTCCTAAGGCGAATGGGTCAACTTACCTTGACGTGTCAACGTTTCCAAATGGTAATGCGTTATCAAATGGAACCATTCCATGTGCCTTACAACTCTTGACTTATCCTTGTTGAATTATAATCCTTGTTATTCTTTTCCCTGTATCTAACTCATTTTGCATATTCCAGCATGTCTCGTCATCATGGAAAGCGTGGAAGTTCCAATCGTAAGCTAGCCACCATGATTGCCCGACAAATGGCTGCTGTCATCCCGACCATGGTTGCTGAACTCAATAGCACCTTAATGACCAACTCTAGCAACAACGGTCATGGGGAAATAGTGCTAACCAAGGGCGCAACAACCAACCTTGCACTTTCAAGCACTTCAACTCTTGTAAACCCACTAGTTTTAGTGGAAAGAAAGGAGCCACTGGTCTTCTTGAGTGGTTCGAGAGCATGGAGAACAATTTTGTCAACTGTGAGTGTCCCGTGGCACTCAAAGTTCGTTATGCCACTAGCATGCTCCAACAAAGGGCTCACACGTGGTGGAATAGCAAGAAGAGAATCGTGGGCCCGATGCTATTCTGGCACTTACTTGGGAAGAGTTCAAGAACATCGCCATCGCAAAGTTCTGCCCGAGAAGCGAACTGCAAAAGTTGGAGGAGGAATTCTGGAATTTGAAGCAAAACGATGGTGATCATTTGACCTACTCAACTAGGCATCATGATTTGAGTATATTGCTGCCTCACATGGTCGACATTGTCCCCCACAACATCGAGTAGTTCATTAAGGGTGTACCACCCCAAATTCAAGATGCTGTGGTGGGTAGCCGACCCACAACTTTAGAAGAGGCCATTACTATCACCGCAACTCACCGAGAACCATATACGAGCGGGCACCATGTATGTGAAGGGTGCCAAAAAGGTGGAAAAGATGGCTACCAAGGCTGTTAAGGAGACCAAAGCTGAACCGTCCAACAACAACCACAACAACAAGAAGCGCAAGTTCACACCGGCGTGTAACTATGTTGTGGCTGCACCCAAACAACCCCAAAGACAACTTGTACCTGTGGCTACACCTGTGGCACAAGTGCCTGGGGCTAGGGCTTATACTGGTCCTCAGCCTGTGTGCAACACGTGTAGGTATCATCATCCAGGGAATCAACCATGCCGCATCTGCACCTTATGAGGTAAATATGATCATTTGGTGGCGACTTGCCACCGTGCACCTAACAATGCGCCGTGGTCACAAAGCGTGTTTGCTACAACTGTGGGGAACCTGGTCATTTCCGCCCACAATGCCCTCGTCTTGTGGGTAACGTTCCACAAGCCCGAGGACGTGCTTTCAACATCAACGCTAACCAAGCACAAGCAAACAACGATGTGTGAATGGTATGTTAATGTCGCCTATTAACTTTTATGATCCGATTCGTTTCATACTATACCTATATCATTAAATACCTTAAAATTGAACAGGTATGTTCCTTATTAACAAAACTTATGCCTATGTCCTATTTGATTCTGGAGCCGATAAAAGTTGTGTTTCTTTAGTGTTTGAACCCATACTTGCTAAGTCACATACGAAACTAGAAAGACCTCTTACCGTTGAAGTTACCAATGGAGAACCAATCACCGTTGACGTCATTATTCATGATTGTATCTTAAGTCTTGACACGCATGATTTCTTTATCGATCTTACCCCTATGAAACTTGGAAGCTTCGATGTCATCATTGGTATGGATTGGTTAGACAAACACCATGCCAAGATCATTTGTTTCGAGAAGTGCATCCGTATACCGTTACCTTCTGGTGATACTTTGAAGGTGTTCGGTGAAAAATCTTCCAAAGGACTTAAACTCATGTCTTGCACTCAAGCCCGAAAATGCTTAAGCAAGAAGTATATGGCTTTTTTGGCTTATGTGGTCAACACGAAAGTCAAAGGGAAAGAACTTAAAGATGTCCCTATCGTACGAGACTTTCCTGAAGTATTTCCCGATGACCTTAGTGGTTTACCTCCCATGCGTGAAGTTGAGTTTAAAATCGACTTGATACCGGGAGCAAACCCCGTGGCTAAGTCACCATATCGACTTGCGCCATCTGAAATGCAAGAACTCTCTAGTCAACTTCAAGAGCTATCCGAGAAGGGTTTCATCTGTCCTAGTTCTTTGCCTTGGGGTGCACCTGTTCTTTTCGTGAAGAAGAAAGATGGATCGTTCCGTATGTGCATCGATTATCGTGAGCTTAAGAAGCTTACCATCAATAATCGTTATCCTCTTCCTCGCATCGATGACTTGTTTGATCAACTTCAAGGAGCTGCCATATTCTCAAAGATTGATCTACGCTCTGGATATCATCAATTACGAGTTCATGACGATGACATCCCAAAGACCGCGTTCCGTACTCATTATGGGCACTATGAGTTTATGGTGATGCCTTTTTGTTTAACCAATGCTCCTGTTGTCTTCATGGATCTCATGAACGAGTATGCAAGCCTTATCTAGACAAGTTTGTGATCGTTTTCATAGATGACATACTTATCTATTCTAAATCCAACACCGATCATGAACTGCATTTGAGATTGGTTCTTGAGTTGTTGAAGCAAGAGCGATTGTACGCGAAGTTCTCGAAGTGTGACTTCTGGCTCGAGAAAGTTCAATTTCTAGGACACGTGGTGAATAGCCAAGGAATTCACGTTGATCTTGCAAAGGTGGAAGCTGTGAAGAATTGGTGTGCTCCTACGACTCCTACCGAAGTTCGTTCTTTTCTTGGTCTTGCCGGTTACTATCGGCGATTCATTGCCAATTTTTCAAGGATTGCGAAACCACTCACTTCTTTGACACAAAAGAATAAACCGTTCGGTGGGGGGTTTCGAGAAAGAAGAGCTTTTGAAGCGTTAAAGCACAAGTTGTGCAGTGCTCCTATCTTGACTATACCCGATGGAAATGACGACTTCACCGTCTATTGTGATGCATCTAAACAAGGCCTTGGTTGTGTACTCATGCAACGAGGGAAGGTCATAGCTTATGCATCGAGACAATTAAAGGTTCATGAGGTGAATTACACAACACATGATCTCGAGCTTGGTGCTATTGTATGTGCTTTGAAGATTTGGAGGCACTACCTGTATGGTACACAATGTATAGTCTACACCGATCACAAAAGCCTTCAACACGTTTTCAATCAAAAAGATCTCAACATGAGACAACGTCGTTGGGTGGAGTTTTAGTGACTATGATTGTGACATTCGTTACCATCCTAGTAAAGCAAACGTTGTAGCCGATGCACTAAGCCGAAAGATTCACAACAAAATGATATCATTCCAAGAAATTCACGATCGATGTCAATGGTTTGACACTTTGGGTGAGTTCGATACTGAGATCCGACTAGATGTCAACGAGACTACCGTACTGTTACATAACTTGAGAATAGATAGTGACATCGAGTCTAGCATCTTGGAGGCTCAACATGTGGTGCAACAAGAAGGAAGAATGAAGGATGAACTGGAGCCTAATCTTTTAACCTGATTGGAAACGAAACCCAATGGGTTGATGTACTTCACAAATCGAATTTGGATTCCAAATCGTGATAATCTTCATACCTTTATCATGAATGAAGCTCATCAAACTCGTTATTCTATTCATCCTGGCTTCGATAAAATGTACATGGACCTACCGGTCAATATTGGTGGCCTGGAATGAAGAAAGATATAGCGACTTATGTAGCTAAGTGCCTCGCATGTACGAAGGTTAAAGTCGAACATCAACGTCCAAGTGGATTACTTGAGCAACCCGAGATCCCTATGTGGTAGTGGGAACACATATCCATGGATTTCATAACCAAGCTACCCCGAACCTCTCGGACATGATAGCATATGGGTGATCGTTGACCAATTGACCAAATCGGCACATTTTATACCCATACGTGACACTTACAAGACATCAAGGTTAGCTCGTATATACGTTGATGAGATTGTAAGTCGTCATGGGGTACGTCTGCACATCATATCCGACCGAGATGCTCGTTTCACTTCGTATTTTTGGTCGTCCATGCAAGAACTTTTCGGTACTCAATTGGACCTAAGCACGGCTTACGATCCTCAAACTGATGGTCAAACCGAGCGAACGATCCAAACCTTGGAGGATTTGCTACGCCTGTGTGTTCTTGATTTTGGTGCTGATTGGGATACGCATCTACCGCTCACGGAATTTTCGTATAATAATAGTTATCACTCGAGTATCAAGATGGCACCGTTTGAAGCACTTTATGGTCGTAAATGTCGTTCACCGATCTGTTGGACCGACATTGGTGAAAACTTCATCACTGGTCTTGAACTTATACAAGAGACGACCGATAAAGTTTCTATTATCCGCAAGAACCTTCAAGTGGTGAGAAGTCGTCAAAAGAGTTATGCTGACAAGCAATGTAAAGCATTGGAATTCCAAGTTGGGGAGATGGTTCTTGTAAAGGTCTCACCGTGGAAAGGTGTTGTTCGCTTTGGAAAGAAAGGCAAATTGGCTCCAAGATTTGTAGGACCTTTCAAAATCCCGAAAAGGATTGGGAAAGTGGCTTATAAACTGGAACTACCTTCCGACCTTAGTGGAGTTCATCATGTGTTCCACATCTCAAAATTGAGAAAGTGCTTGGCCGACGAAAGTCTGTATGTTCCGCTGGAGGACATTTAGATCGACGAGTCCTTGAATTTTGTCGAGAAACTAGTTGAAATCATGGATCGCATAATGAAGAAGACTAGAACCACAACAACCCCAATCGTCAAGGTTCGTTGGGAAAATAAACGTGGCGCTGAATTTACTTGGGAACGTCAGAAGCACATGAAGAAGAGATACCCATTTTTATTTGTATAGTTTCATTTCTTTTAATTTCGGGATGAAATTCTTTTAAGTTGGGGAGACTGTAACATCTCAATTTTAAACTCATGTGTTGTTTGTGCTTATTCGTTATTTTTCGTTGAGTTTTTTATGTATGAAAGTCAAAAATATAAATATTAAATAATAATAATTTTAATATTAATAAAAGAAACAATAATAACAATTATAATAATAATAATACTATATTAAGTTACTTAAAAATGTTTAAAACTTAAATTCAGGGTGTTAAGGGGTTAATTTTAGAAACTTGAAATGGAAGGTTTGTGCATAAAATAATAAGAACCAAACTGCAGGGACCATTGTGTAACATTTTAAAAACCCAAACCCCCTTCCCCTCTCTCTCCCGCTTTTCTGGCGACCTCGCCGGCCGGACTCCGGCCAAGTCCGACGAGGCTCCAAACGCACTAGAACCCTTCGAATTCGACCCCAAATCGTTACCAATCGGTTCCCGAGCATAACTCGACCCCTTTAATACACATTAATTCGTGTTTAATCCGGTTATGGATGTCGATTTAGCTTGGTAACCGACGACATCAAGTTCACAACCATTTGACAATTAAAATCTCATAATAATTCAATTAATCGAACATACACAATCATTTAACTATCTCTAGTCTATTCTCATTGCCAATTTCTCCTGAAACACTCAAAATCACCAAAATCAAACATCATCTTCGTCGTGACCTGCAACGAACGTGTTCATCATCTTCCGAGCTTCAATTGACGAAATTCACAAAGGGCTTTGCATCGAGGGCATCACACGAAGCTATCCACAAAATAATTGAGTTATTATCAACGTTTGGCACTAGAATCGGTTCTTGTACAGCCGCTACCTGTTCTTGGCGTCCCTTGCATCAATTCGAATTTGAATCAGGTGATTAAACACATGGATGTGCTCGAAATATAGTGGGGAATCGAAGTCCCATAATTAACTCGAGCATTAATAGCGAATCGATCTTCAATTTTGGATTTGAACAAACTAGGGTTCTTGGGGTTTGGGGGAAACCTTTTAGTTTGTGTTTAAAAGAATTTTAAAATCAAGATGTACCGCGGCTGAAGCCTGGGTTCACTGGTTAAGACACTGCCTTGTTCAGCATGAGGTCCCGGGTTCGAACCCGGGCACCCTCATGTTTTAATTTTAAAGGTTTTAGCCTAAAAACTAATTCTAGAAAATTCTTAAAATGTATAAAAATTATTTTTATAAACCCCAAATATTTTTAAAAGTCATCTAAATATGTCTTATAAATTTATCGTCATGTGAAATTTTAACATTTTATTTTAAACGTTTTTTTTACAAATGTTATAATTAAATATATTTATAAAAAAATAAATTTATATAATATTATGAGTTAAATAAATCTATAATAGACCGTATGTTTTTCTTTTTACTTGGGATTCATCATGATGATAATATATATTTTTACAAAGGATTTAGTTTCTTTTAAATAAGTTCTATAAAGTTCATAAAATAATATATTTTTATAAGAATTACTAACTTTATGAAAACCCCCAAATTCTAACACCCTAGTTCATGTTAACTCGTTAATTTTATTATTAACCTAAATCTTGTTATATTTATATATTTAGGTGCATTGTGATGTTTTATCTTGCAACGACATAAATTATTCTTATTGAACTTCATTTTATACTTATTTGACAGGTGAGTTTTCCTTGCCCCTTTTTACATTTTTCACACTATTTGGGATGAAACATGATACTTATACATCATACACTTATAAACGTTTGAGATTTGTAAAGCACTTGCAATTCATCTTTATATTTTGTCAAGGTTATTTGTGTGTTGTAAGTGATTATATGAGATACATAGTTTGTTTAAAATCATTAACTATTGCTAGCCTGGCGATGTCTTAGATCTTTGGGCCTGACAAGCCTATTTGGTGGTAAAGCCGAGGTATTGCCAGCTTGTGATGACGTATGCTTGTTCATCATGGGAACCAAATACACTTAGCCAATCTTATATACTTGTAATCAAGCCGAGGTTTGGTTGTAAGGATATGTGTTCTATAACCTTACTAACTTATGATCTATGACATGAATTTCTACTTGTAACTTTATCATATTATGTGTGAAAACCTTGGAAACTCACCAACTATTTATAGTTGACCTTTTATTTTTATCATGTTTAAGGAAATCCCCAAGTTTAAAGTGGACTTTTGAAGCTTGCAATAAAACTAGGACTTGGACCCAACTTAATAAATAAAATGTTATGTTATGTTTTGATTTATGTTTGAACTTGTTTCATGTTTGTGACTTATGTTTGTATTTCCTTTTGAAACTTATAATTCTAATATTTACATTTAATTATAGCGTTATGTGGTTGTGAACAATCTTAACCCTCACACCTCGACGTTTCCACCGTCAAGGTTGGGGTGTGACATGTTGAGCATGGACTCTATATCTTTTAACTTCCTCAACATATACTAATGAACACAATCTATCTCTTACCTCTCTTGCAGTGGGTGGAACTTTATTCTCCACATGGGCCATTAGAGCCTGATTCTCTTACAAGACTTCCTCCTCAGACATTCTCTAGTCACAGGTTCCATGTTGAAGTATGATCAGTCCAGATTCTTTAGAATTACTTGATCATGTTAATGCATTTGTGGTTGTTGGGGAAGAGTTGGTTAGCTGTGGTTGTCTAAAAGATCTTTGAGATATATATTGTTGATGAGGTTGATGTTGATGAGCCTGATGTTGTTGATGTTGTTGATGTTGTCTCAAGTCAGGATTTGATTGTTGATTACATTCTCTATAGAAATCTCCATAAAGATTGCATTTAAAACATCTTACCTTTGACTTATCAACACAAATATTTGTTGTTTTACTTGTTATAACAAAATTTTTATTTCTTCTCAGGTACTGTTTGGCTTTATAAGCAATCACAGCCATTTGCCATTGAAGATCCATCTCCTCTATTACATATGGATGTAGTTCTTCCAAGTCAATGTTGGCAGATGATAAAGTGCTTCCCAAGTAAGCTTGAAAACTTGTACTTAAACCTACAAAGGCTGCCTTTTGTTCTTCAGACTCTAGAATCATAGTGATGGGCAAGTCCTCTATCATCAATTGAAGTCTTTACTGATGACATAAAGGCAACTCCTCTATCATCAGTTCCTACTTTTTCCTTTCCTAGTTTACATTGAAAAGATTTCTTAGAAAGTTTTGATGCATAAAATCTCACTTCTTCTTCATCTTCACTCAAAGTACAAGAGTTGTCACTATCATTATTAGAAATAAAGGCACTTCCTGCACTGTAGGACCGGTGAAGGGTGGTCACTTACATCACAACAACACAAAGAGGAGATTAACTTGACTAATCAAACTGTGACACTAGATTAACAACAAGAGATAATATTAAAAATACAAGTAAGTAAGAGACAGAACAAGATAGCAAGACACACAAGGAAAATGGTTTTCAAGATTACTATATATTGCCTTCTCAAGTACTATTAAAAGTGTTACAAAGCATATTCTAAAGGTTACAAGTACTTGAGATACATATTCTACATCCTACAGCCGGCCATACTTTGAAGGCCAGCTGGATACAATTGACTAGACACAACACAAAATCAATTGTAGAGTCAAAAGGCAGATTTCCTTTTGACTTGTGACTATGACATGCCATAGCTCACATCCTAATATATTACAAAAAGGATAAAATACATGAAGTAGAAAGTTACAGACTCAAGACCTCAATATACAGTTACTAAAAGCATGGACCTTTTCACCAACTCATGCAAGTTGGTGACTTTACAGAGTTGCAACAGAAAGGGGTGCAGCTTTATGTAAAGTACATGAGATAAAGCATGTGTACTAAAAGTCTTCGGAATAAATATGTCCTCAAGTGTTGGCTTCGGAAGACTTCATCTTTGGCTTTGGAAGATATTGGTCTTGGCTTTGGAAGATTTCAGACTTAGAATATTTCTGTTGTATATGTGAAACTTCCGAAGCATTCTTCTTCAATGCACTTGTGCAGCATGCAGGAGACTTGAAGTGTTTGAGTTGCATCATCCTTAACATGTATTCCTTACAAGCACTTTTTGTTTCTTTAAAGTGATAGGCTGTAACATGTGTTCTCACACTCTTGTTTCATGATTTTTTCATCCATTTCAAGAGCCTCAACTTTAGCTACTAAGGTATCTAAACCTGTTGGTTTGAGGTCTATGGTGTTCTTGAACATGGACATAGTTTGCTTCCAACTTTCAGGAAAAGTATGGAGCATCTTTTTATTCAATTCCTCATTAGTGTATTTCAACTCCAAGTTGTTTATCTCTGTTACAAGTTGCATAAATCTGTGGAGTGGTTGAGGAATTGATTCACCCTCAATATGATGAAAGGTTTCATATTATGAGCGATGTGTGTCCTTCCTAATGCTTCTAATTTCATCACTCCCTTCACAAGTGTATGAAGAATCTTCCATAATGAATTTTCTGTTTTGTAATTCTCACACCTGATCAATATTTCTTCAGGTAAAGCCATACTAAGCAAGCTATATGTTTGATATCAACTTTTACCTTTTTAACATCATCAAGTGACAGATCTATCGTACTTATGGGTTGCTTATTGTCATTATGATCAGCCCAAGAGTGGGAGGAATATAAGGATCTTCAGTTATCGATATCCATAAGTCGGCATCAGTATAATTCACATGTTTCCTGAATTGATTTTCCAATATTTAAAATCCGCTTTTGTTTCCAACTTTGGAGGTTGGTATGATGATCCACCAAAGTTACTCATTTTTAGTTAAAGTCTAAGAGTTTAACTACACAGGGTTTCTTTTTGAATAAATTACTAATTAGTGACAAAACATAATAATAAAAATGGTTGGACCCATGAGAGGATCATACATGCCATTTCAAGTGGTGGATTGATGGTTGTTCTGCTGGAAATCCCACAAGTCCAAGAACAAATGCAGATGAAGAATCTGGAAAGAAGAATACAGGTGTCGGCTAACCCGTTTGTATATGCGGATGCCATAGAACAAATGCTTACAAGTATTTGTTCTTCCGCATTAACAAATGCGGATAGCCGGAAACAAATGTTGACAAGTATTTCTACATCCGCATTTACTAATGTAGATGCCCGACAACAAATGCGCATGTGTTTGTTCATCCACATTTGTCAATGCTGATGACCAAACACTATGGTGAAGACCAAAAAGAAATGCTAATCAAGATCAATACATCCACATTAGTCAATGAGGATGAAAAAAATGAAATGTTGATGAAGACTTAGACTAGTTCTCTCATGTATAGGTAAGGGGTAGTTTAGTCATTTTGTAAAAGGCATTTTGTCAGCCTATAAATAGAATAGAAAACCTCGTATGTAAGGTGATTGTTGATACACATTCTAGACAATTAGAATCTTTTGTGTAGTCTTATGTTTACAAGGTGTCTTGTTACTATTTAATGCTCTTACCCTAGAATTCATTGTAACTGATTTCCTTCATTAATAAAAACATCATTTATGAGTATTTCTTGCATTCAATGTTCCTTGATTGTTTGATTCCGCCTTACAGTCATCGACTCAATCATCATATTCGATCCTTGTTGATTCACATCAACAGAGAATATCATTCTCAAACCTAGTCAATTGGTATCAGAGCTTTGGCTCTCGATTCTTTTTTAAATCTGCCTAGATTTGAGTAGAAATCGATTGATCTGGTGATTGAGTTACTAATAGAGGGTTCAACTACCTCTACTTAGGAAAGTACAAAAATCCTTTCAACGGTCACTGTTCATCTATTCTCATCGTAAAGAATAAACCTGTTGGATCAAGAAGAAGGCTTATGCAACCAAACCTAAGTCACTTAGATAATTTTAGTACCGAATGCAAAGGCTTCCAAAGCTTAGCATGGAACTTCCGAAGGTTGTAGTGTTCTTCGAAGACAAAGTGAAAGATTAACTTCCGAAGATAGAACTCTACTTCCGAAGTCAGTGTATACTTCCGAAGTTCAAGTCTTAGAAGAATGAACTAAAGACCAATTCCGAAGTATGATGAAAAGAAGAAGTCTCCAAGCCTTGGAAGAAGCAGCCTCTTCCGAAGTATAAGTGGCTTCGGAAGTACTTACTCTTCCGAAGCCATTTAACCTTCGGAAGACACTGCTATGACTAGTGGACACAAGTATGGTCTCTGACACTCCGCTGCAGACCTCTGATACTGTTTGGCTTCTTCCTAAAGAGCTATGCAGTTGACCATACTTTATTCCACTGTTCACCTTTTCATGATAGTACATGTTACCAACATTAGTTGGTGACAAAAGGTAAGTCAGGGACATGTCCTGACTACCAAATCTCAGATATGACTTTATCCGAGATACCTTAAACTTTAGTCTTGTAGTATAGACTTTAGCTAGAGGATCCCAGCTGGTATCAAAGTATATCCGGCTGTAGGTAGTATTATATATAGGTTCTCTTTGTAACTCATTGTAACAACAACAACTACTGCTCGTAAGAGTCTTGTATTTTGAGTTGAGAAGCAATATATAAAAGTACCTTGAAAATTACTACCTGTGTTCTTTATTACTTTCTATATTGTAATCACTCTTATTGATTCTATCTTAACCTGAGTGTTGTTCTAGGTGAGTTTGAGAGAAAAACATAAGTGTTTAGTGACAAACATCGATCCTGCAATCGGTATCAGAGCTCCTCAGGATCTTGATTGCATGATCTCACCATCCAAATCAACCTGTTTTTCACTCCTCCCTACAACCCATTCACTCTAATGGCCCTTAACAAGTCTAAGGTAGAAATGGGAACCATGACAAAGGCTCCCATCATTACTCCTAAAAATTTCAGGACTTGGAGCAGGAGAATGGAAGCCTTCATCAAATTTCAAGACAACAAGATATGGAACTCCATTATCAATGGCCCGTATAAGCCTAAGGTGGCATCACCTTGTGGAAATGGTGCCATGATAGAAAAAGCTGTAGAGGATTACTCTGATGAAGATAGAAAGAAGATGGACATCGACAGCAATGCTATGACCATTTTCATGACTGCAATACCGAACTCCATTATGGTGGGATTCGAGCATTGCATGTCTGCTAAAGAATTGTTTGATGCACTTGCTCAGATGTACTCAAGCTCCAATGACTCAAAGAAGGACTCACTAAAGCAGTAGTTTGAGAACTTCACTCATATTGCTGGAGAGACCCTCAGCCAGTAGTATTTTAGGTACATGGATCTTATCTCTCCTCTTCAGTCTATGAAGATCACTCCCGAACTCAGAGATCTTACTAGAAAGTTCATGAGTGCTCTTCTAAACGAGTGGACATTTTATTGTGTCTCTATCAAGAGGACAGAGAACTTGAACACTCTCACCATGACTGAACTCTACAAGATCCTTGATGGATATCGCCTAGAGATGGAGAGTAAGAAGGGCCACCAAACAAGCAGACCCATGAGTCTTCCTGCTAGCAATGCTTTAATGGTTGCTCAAGGCTCATTACCCCCTTAACCTCAGCATTTCCTGACTTATCAACAGCCATCCTGCTCTTCTGGACCTTACATTACTTTTCCTGAGACTCCAAGGTCTCACCAGGCTCAACATAACTCCTTCGAGGAAAGTTGTGCCTTTGTCTCAGGAAGTGGACACTCTGGTGATTTTCAATACTGCTGTGATGATCTTGAGTGTTTCAGTCTGAATGACGTAGAGTACGTGGACATTGTCCAACAGATGACTCTCTTAACTTGTAGAGTGAGGAAGTTCTTTAAGAGAACTGGAAGGCATTTCCCTCAAAACCTAACTACCAGCAAGTTCAGGTTTGACAAGACCAAGGCAAAGTGTTACAACTGTAACCAACTCGGTCACTTTGCAAGGGAATGCAAGGCTTCTAAGACTAATCCGGAACCCCACAGGCCTCCACGCATCCCTCAACCTCAAAGCCCGTTGAGAAGTCAACTGAAACAACTATAATGGCTCAAGAAGTTGACTGAAGCTTCATGGTACAGGATGTGACTCCTGCTCAAGCTCTCATGGCCGGAAAAGGTGATGCCTAGGTATATGAATATCTCTACACTCTAGCCTGTATAGCTAAAGTTAAACTCTATCAGGATTACAATATGGAAATCATATATGATATTGAGTCTTTAAATATCTTAAAATCTGATTTTAAAAGAGCTGAATTTGACTATCAAAAGAAAATTGAGGAGTTGGAGAAAACTGTGTCTCTTTTAAAACATGAACACACCAACTACAAGATTCAAATCAAAGATCTGATATCCAAATTGTCTGAGGCTCAAGCCCAGCGTGCCACTGCTAAGGCTCAGGCCAGGAAGCATGCTATCTCTAAGCAAAAATTCCAAGGTATTCTTGCATCATCCTCCCACTCCAAACTCTATTATCAGAACAAAGGAGGGTTGGGAACCAATGAAATTGCTCCACCACACTCCTATGAGTCTATTAGATACCCTAGATATGGTACTAGAGAGCAAGAGGTTCCAACTGCTGACCTTTCTTCACCAGAGTTGAAGGATGAAGCAACAATAGTGGTCACCACAGGGAAGAAACAGATAGAAGTAACCATCTCCTCCTTTGAAGAACAAATCCTAACCACTAAGGCCAGAAGAAGCAGAGCTAAAACTGCTAGGACAACTGCCAAGAAGGTGGCTGAGTCCAAGCTGAAGATTGACCCCAAGAAGAAGGGCGTCTTTATCTCAGCTGGATTCTAAGTGGTAGGTACTTCTGATTCAGGAAAGGAGTGTAATACCAGCACTTCTGTCCTGCCAAAGGATGAGAAGTTGAAGGGAAAAGTTGCTGATGAAGAAAAGAAGCCCAAGAAACAGCAACCCTTAAATTCCCAAAGAGCTAACATTGCATGCATAATGTGTGGTCTGCAAAAGCACATGGCAAATGATTGTTACTACAATCCTACAAGCACATATTATGCAAATAATGTTAGGAAAGAAGGATTCAAGAAAGGTTTCACATTTGGACCTTTTCAAACGGTTCAAGTGATGAAAAAGGGAAAGCTAGTCTCGAAAGCGAGGCTGCTTTAGGAAGAAGCTCTCTTTTTCGAAGGGAAAATGTCTTTGGAAGCAAAAGCTACTAAGGTTTGGAAGAACAAGAAAGTTCCCTTGAAACCTACCCAGAAGAAGACTGCTTTGGAAGAAAAGGTGGTAAAGACTTCTTCTGAAAAGAAAGAAGCTTCGGAAGATAGCCATGCTGCTAAAGCTTCAACAAGCTCATCCTCCAAGATCAACCAAAGGATGGGCTGGAAGATCAAGGAAGATGCTGCAGCCCAAACCTGTTCTTCAAAGACCTCTATTGAACCCCCATGCATAACATTTGGTTCAATTATGTCTTTATCTTTGGAAGAACCCAAGACCAGCAAGGCTTGGGCTTCCAAACAAAACTAACTATCTCATCTTATGTGTAAGGACATCCATATGACAAGAACAACAATATCTGGATTGTAGATATTAGATGCTCCAGGCACATGACAGGGAACAAACTTCTCCTTCAACAGTTTCAGAACTATGATGGAGGTCCTGTCCAATTTGGAGGTGAAGCCGGGGGATATATTTCTGGCGGAGGGAGTATATCCAATGGTAACTTAAAGGTCGACAAAGTTCACTTTCTCAAACAGCTTGAACACAATTTCTTAAGTGTTTCTCAATTCTGTGATCAAAAGCACCAAATGCTTTTCATAGAACATGAGTGCATTATCCTCAAACCTGGGATGACAATTCCTCCGGAATTGGTGCTTCTTAGATCTCCCAGAAAAATGGATATGTACAAGCTTGATATGAACAATGCTTCCCCAATGGGTGAAGTATCATGCTTTCTTTCCAAAGCTGATGGTGATGAGTCAACACTATGGCATAAACATATGTGTCATGTAAATTTTAAGACAATGAATAAATTGGCTAAAAATAACTTGGTATATGGTTTGCCTAAAAAGGAGTTTTTCTGCAAAGATAACTGTGTTGCTTGCCTGAAAGGGAAACAACACAGGACATCTCATAAATCCAAATGTGTTAACTCTATCACTACTCCATTACACTTATTGCACATGGATCTCTTTGGTCCCACAAGTATAATGAGCATTAGAAGGAAATCATATTGCCTTGTGATAGTTGATGATTTTACAAGATTCACATGGGTATTCTTTTTAAGAACTAAAGATGAAACTGCTGAAACATTAAAATCTTTTATTCTTAAAATAAAAAATCAAATTGATTAAAAAGTTAAAATCATTAGAAGTGATCAAGGGACTGAGTTTAAGAACTTTGTTCTTGACTCATTCTGTAACTCAAAAGGGATTTCCAGACAATATAGTGCTCCCAGAACTCCTCAACGAAAATGGTGTTGCTGAGAGGAGGAACAAGACACTTATTGAGGATGCTCGAACTATGTTAGCTGATTCAAAACTACCTCTAACATTCTGGGCAAAGGCAGTCAGCACTGCATGCTATGTGTAGAAAAAAGTTCTTCTAGTTAAGCCCCATGGAAAAACCCCTTATGAGCTATGGAACAAGAGGCCACCATTCATTGGCTTTCTAAGGTCCTTTGGCACCAGGTGTACCATACTTAACACAAAAGACAATTTAGCAAAGTTTGCTAAAAAGTCGGATGATGCTATCTTTGTTGGATAATCTTCTAGCTCCAAAGCCTACAGAGTATACAACATTAATAATCAACAATTTGAGGAGTCATCCAATATAGTTGTTAATGAGCACACTCCTTATGTCAGGGGGAATGGCCCTGATCATATCTTTGATTTAGAATTGTTTCCAAACTATTCTAAACCATCTTGTGAGAATGTTTCAGTTGGAACAGGTGCTCAAAATGATGCTGATGCTCCTACTGCTAATCAACTGTTTGAGCTTCCCAGACCTAGTCCAAATTCTCCAAGAGCTGCAACAAACGAAGTCTCCACCATTCACAGATCTGATAGCTTAACCATATCAAGGAATTGTGAAGCTTCTTCAAGTGAATCACTCACTGAGCCTCAAAACTCATCAGGTGATCCACCACAACACCAGGCAGAAGGAAGTAGTGTTTTAAAGGGATAAGAAACTGTTAACACCACTTCATAGCCAACCATTGATGATGTTTCTCACTCATTCAATCAGTCCTCATTGAATGATTTTGAAACAACAGCAGGCCAGAGTGTTCCAGTTCCTGAGCAGAATATGTCCAACCTAGATCTATCTCTGCAACTAAAGTGATTCCTTGCCTTAGGATTCATAACACTCATCCTGCTGAGAACATCATAGGGGATGTCACTAAGGGTATGAGAACAAGAGGACAGACTCATCATGGGAATGTCTTCTTGTACTCATGCTTTATATCCTAGATGGAACTCTAGAAGGTAGAAGATGCCTTAAAAGATAGTAGCTAGCTTGAATCGATGCAAGAGGAACTGCTTTATTTCAAGAGATAGAAGGTATGGAACCTATGTCCGCTACCATCTGGTCAAGTACCAATAGGTGCTAAATGGGTTATCAGAAACAACAGAGATGATAGAGGCTTGATCATCAAGAATAAATCAAGACTTGTAGTTCAAAGATACACACAAGAGGAAGGAATTGATTATACTGATGTCTTTGCACCAGTTGCATGACTTGAGGCAGTTAGGATCCTCCTTGCTTATGCTGCAT
The DNA here is from genome assembly GCA_025506515.1 of Flaveria trinervia. Taxonomy (NCBI): domain Eukaryota; kingdom Viridiplantae; phylum Streptophyta; class Magnoliopsida; order Asterales; family Asteraceae; genus Flaveria; species Flaveria trinervia. The sequence goes on along the minus strand of CM046449.1, from coordinate 22,304,622 downwards.
CCAAGGACTTCACTGTCTATCAACTTGATCTCAAGTGTGCATTTCTATATGGGGATATAGATAGGGAAGTCTATGTATGCCAACCTCTAGGATTTGAAGACCCACAGCACCCCAACTCTGTGTGCAAATTGGATAAAGCTCTATATGGGCTGCACCAAGCACCTAGGCTGTGGTATGAGACATTGTCTCAGTTTCTTCTGAAGAACTGATACACTAGAGGTACCATTAATAAAACTCTCTTCATCAGAAAGTCTGGAAAGGACATCTTGCTCGTTCAAGTCTATGTTGATGACATCATATTTGGTTCTTCGAATGACCAAATGTGTAAGGATTTTGAGAGCATTGTGAAGAAGAAGTTTGAAATGAGTTCCATGGGGAAAATGGACTTTTTCCTTGGAATTTAGGTGAAGCAAATGAAGGAAGGGTTCTTCATTAATCAATCTAAGTATGTGTCTGACATCTTCGAAAGATTTGAAATGAAGGATTGCAAGCCTGCCAAGACACCCATACCCAGAAACCGCAATCTTTGTCGTGACCTTGAAGGGGAGGATACTGATCAACATCAGTATAGGGCAATTATTGGTTCTCTGATGTATCTTATTGCTAGTAGACCTGATATCATGTTTGCTACTTGCATTTGTGCAAGATATCAGGCTGCTCCGAAGGTGTCTCACTTAGTTGTTGTTAAGAGAATTCTCAGATACCTCAAAGGGGCACCTAAACTAGGTCTCTGGTATCCCAGAAACAAGGATTTTAATCTTTGTGGATACTCTGACAGTGACTACGGTGGCTGGAATATTGACAAGAAATCAACATCAGGGGGATGTCAATTTCTTGGTGGAAGGGTCATCTCATGGCAATGCAAGAAACAATCCTGTGTATCTACATCAACTGCTGAAGCTGAATACATTGCTACTGTGCTCAACTGCTATGGATTCAGAATCAGATGTTAGACTATAGATTCAACTTAATGAGTACTCCTATCCATATTGACAACAACAGTGCTATCTCCATTACTGAAAATCTGGTGAAGCACTCCAAGACAAAGCATATTGACATCAGGTATCATTTCATTAGAGATATTCATGAGAAAAATCTGCTTAAATTAATCAAAGTTGATTCAAATGAACAATATGTTGATTTGTTCACCAAAGCTTTTGATGAGCAAAGATTTAAATATCACATAACAGCTATTGGGATGATAAACATTGATTAGTTCACCTCTTTTGAAACCTTTTAATGTGTAATGTCTTCTATCAATACAATTTAAGCCATGTTACAAAAGTTCTTTCTGAAAATTTTCTAAGTGTAAATTTCTTTCGAAGAGAAATTAACCCTCGAAAGTTATTTTTATATCTTCCAAAGCACAATTTTTCGAAGGATAATTTTTCTTCTCGGAAGAACTTTTGGTCTCGGAAGAAGCGATTGATTACATATCAGATCTACTTCCGAGGTTTAAAAATTCTCCATTCGGAAAGCAACTCTAACCTTCGGAAGCAAAGTTTTTGCTTCGGAAGTAAGAATTGCCTTCGGAAGGCAAATTACCTTCGGAAATGTTTTACATTCGGAAGAAAGATTCTACTGTGTAACGTAAATCTCTTGGCCCCACACTGTAAAAAGCAAAGATTTTGTTAATGATGTCGGATTATTTAACTGATTTTAACCTTACCGCCACTGTCATTTCATCTACTAAACCATCACATCACCTTATCCTAAGCCCCATTACGCCTTCCCACCCTCTTTTAAATAATCTCGACTGTTCAATTTCTTCTTCTTACTTGCAATCTTTACTGCCCTAGAAAATTTTCTCCTTTGTAACTTTAACCAAGCTCAAATTCATCCACATTCACTTTTCTCCAAATGGCTCTTAACCCTTAGCACAACCTAGTCGCACTCTTTGATACTTCAAGGGATGGCGACTTCTCTGCAATTATCTTCTTTCTCACCCAATCACCTTACTACACATCACTTACCGTTAACCCCACTATTTACTCCAATCACATGGCCGAATTTTGGGGAAATGGTCAAGTCAAAACCCTAAATGGGATTCGAGTACTGAGGTCCAGCATTTGTGGAAAGGAGTTGATTATCACTGAACAACTCATCAAGGAGCATCTAGAGCTACATGATGAAGGAGCTCCTACTGAGTTCTCGAAGGCAGACTTGGACAGCACCTACATCCTTATGGGATATGGTGGCGACATCAGCAGGTCAACGGTATACAAATTCAACTTCTCTTACAATTGGAAGTTTCTCCTGCATGTTGTTCTCCACTGCTTGTCCAACAAGTCCGGCGGATGGGATCAAATCCCATATGAAGTACGATGCTTAGTTCATGGATTGGTGAGAGGCCTGCGCTTCAACTACTCACGATTTGTGTTCACCAATCTAATTGGGAATCTACAAATGGAGACATTCTATGTGTATCCTAGATTCATACAACACATCATCAACTATGAGTTGGACCAGAGCATGCTTGTCTGTGTAGTTGCTCTGACTGTCCCCCACATGCGGCCTACCATCTTCAAGACATTGAAGAAGGTATCCACCTACTTCATAGGAAGGTATACCACTCTGCTTCCAAGTATGATTGAGCGCATAAGCTCCTAGTGATATCCCTGTTCACCCCACAGGTGACAAACCCATACAAGCAACCACCATCACAATGCCAACACTGCCTTCTCCACCCATCACCATCACATATCAAAGACGGCCCAAACGAACCCTTGTTCAATCAACTCTGATTGAACAAGCCCCTCCTATTCAATCCAAAAAGGCTAGAGTGGAAACATGGGATCCCACTCAATCTGAGGTCTCTCCATCCTTCTCTTTTGACCTCAATATGGGCTTTGAGTCTCCTCAGTCCCAAACCCAGGAGCCTGACACCCAAACCAGCAGCCTTCAGATTGAGTATCTACACTCTTCTGAATGGCCAACAAGCGACAGCCCCACCAGAGGCTCAATGCCTGTAGACATTGTCCAAGGTCCCGGGTCAGTAGGCTTAACCTCCCTATCTTTTACTAACCTTCTATTCAAAACTGATGAAGAGATAACATCTCTCCATGGCAATGAAGTTGATCTACAACACCTTCTTCAAGATCAACAGAGCCTGGAGAAATTCCTTATCTCTAGCCCCCATCAGCAACCAATTACTGAGGTGAGTCCCACTGATGTGGAGGGGACTCATGCAGATTTAGCTGCCACTACAGAAGATGCCTCAATGGACCTTGTGGACAGTGGTAACATATCTCAGACTAAATCTGTAGCAACTGAGCACTTTGATGACTTTGAAAGAGATATCATTGAGTACGGGAAACCAGGGTGCAAGAAACCATATCTGGCAGTGAGGTTGAACATACCTGGTATGTTACCTCATCTCCCCGTGATTCTTCAAAAGAAGATAAGGGAAGCAGGAAACTCCTTATTCACGACCTTCTATCTAAAGTCTCAAACCTTGAATCTTTGTTTAGGACTTTAGAAGCAAGGTCCGCCACTCAGCAACTTGAGATTGACAATCTCAAGGCCAAACTAGCTGAGAAACAGACAAAGAGGTCTGTCAGGCATGTATCTATTCAGGTCTCATTGACTTCTTCCTCTAGCTCATCTAGCTCTCAAGATGATTCTACCAAAAAGGGGGAGAATGTTCAGAGACAAACACTTGAGGACCTACAACAATCCCATACTTCAACTCCAACTTCAACTTCATCTACTCCTATCATCACTATGTCTGAGCCATCTCAAGTCATTCTGCAGATTGACTCAAAGATGCTCAGTGATCTCTACAGACTCTTCACCAAGTTTCTGTTGAGATCCTCCCTAGATCAGCCAAGTCCAGATGCTGCAATGCTCTACTTTGGAGCTGAAGAACTTCAGAGGCTAAATGCACCTTCTACCATTGTGGAAGAAGTTGGTCAACCTAAGGTCCACATAGAACCTAAGATTTATTTCGAAGGGGAAATGGGGACTAATGGCCCAGCTACTGAAACAGTTGGGACAGAATCTACATCTCCTCTAACTTCCGAAGCTGAAGTTATAGCCTTAGAAGAACAAGCTGAATCTTCTGAAGCTGAAATGAAAGCTACGGAAGGACTGTTTAAGATGTCCAAGGAACTGATCATCACAGATGCAATCCTTGAAATGGCATCTGAGGTGAACAACAAGGACTTTCTGAAACTTCCTCCATCACAAACACCATCTCTACCTCTCTCACAGTCAGAATCCTCTCTCTAAGAACCACCACAGTCAAGCACTTCAAAAGACAAAGGCAAAAGAAAATTGACCGCGTAAGAGCTTTAGGAAGAGGAGAAGATTGAGAAACTTAAGAAGAAAGGACGGCTTCCAACTGAGAAGTTGCTAGTTGCCAGTACAAAAGCAGTTGCAACCAATCAGGAGGCTGTCAACATCAAAAGAAGAGAAGAGATCATTGACCAACTTATCCAAATGGGAGTTGCCAATGAAGATACACTCCTACTACCATTAGTGGAGTTGGTGGATCTGGAGAAGGCAACCCAGCTGAAACTTGAAGAAGAAGCCAGGTTGGCCTTGGAGAAAGAAGAAGAAAAACAGAAGGAGGCTGAGTTGCAGCTAAGGAGAGACAGGATAAACTTCCTACTCTCTAGAGGCTTTAATCTTCAAGAACTTTCTCCACCCAATGATGAAATGATCCTCTGGCTCTACAACAAAGAGCAGGATCAAATGGAGAAAGAAAGGAAGAAGACTGAAAGAGAGAAGGAAAAGGAGAAGAAGAAGAAGGAAGAAAAGGCTAGGGACACTAAAACCAAGAAGCTCACTAATAAGGTTTGGATGAAAGACTATCTTCGGGCCCATGGCTTCTCTGGAAGGCAAGTGGGTCCCATGTCTGAAAAGACACTTCAATGGATTGTTACTGAAATCAAGGCTGACATCCGGATGGGGAAGAGAAAAGAGATGTACAGAAGGGTAAAGGGGATGACCTTCACTTCAACCACTCCACCTCAACCTGAACCCTCACCCTCACCCTTCACCATTAAAACCGAACCTTTCACCCTTGAACCCACACCATTACCCACAACTTCTCCCTCACCAAAACCACCCAATCTTCCAATCCTTCAACCCAAAACACTAGCTAGAACCTCTGAACCTCTGAACCTCAACCTACCCAACTACCATCCAAACCATCCCCTCAGCCTTCTCAACATCTCTCTCTTGAGGTGTTTAAGGTAATCAAGACCAAGCTCATCAACTGCACTACTCTGAGCAAAGTCTCATGTGATGAAGATTCTGTCAACATTACCTATGTTGATGGATCTTCTTGTTCCCTCACAAGAGTTCAATTTCTTGATTTACCTAGAGGAACACTGGACCAGGCAGCTAGACTTCTAAGCCTCAACTTAGATTCATTAAATGATGAAGAGAAGAAACTTAGAAGGAAACTGGTGACTGCTCGACACTAAGAAAGAGGACAAGATTCCCGGTCAGTCTCTTGTACCTAGAAAGAAAATAGTCCAGTGGAGGTTCTATGAAGCTTCTCATAACTTTGTTGTGGAAAGGGAGAATGGCGAAGTCAATAGACTTAATGCAACCTCTCTACTACACTCCAGCGGGTTTGATATTGCTGAGTTAGCAGAGAAGCCATTCTCCAACCCCTCCAACTCTAAAGCTGCTGCTCTGATTAGAAATCATCTTAGCCGCCTTCACCTAGCCGAGTTAACTACAAAGGAAAGATTAAAGAAGAGTTGAGATTGAAAAGACAGGAAGACAAGGAAAGACCTCCCACTAACAGCACTGCCTTTCTACAGATGGTGAGGGTCCAGAATTGGAACCTATAGTCAGATGGGAATATGATTACAGCTCCCATCAACTAACTCTTTTTAGAGGGCAACAACAGAGGGTACATGTTATCCAAGGTGAAAGACTAGATTTCCTATCCACAAAGGATCTATACAAACTTCTCAGCACCACATCAGGGAAGAACAAGGAGACAGACAAATATTTACTCTCCTTGGTGCTGAAAGTTTTAAAAAGTAGAAACAAGTGAAGTTTTGGTAGCATCAGCCTAGAGGGAGTTTGTTGGATCAAGAAGAAGGCTAATGCAACCAAAACTAAGTCACTTAGATAATTTTGGTACCAAATGCAAAAGCTTCTAAAGCTTAGCATGGAACATCCGAAGGTTGTAGTGTTCTTCCGAAGACAAAGTGAAAGATTAACTTCCGAAGATAGAACTCTACTTCCGAAGTCAAGTGTATACTTCCGAAGTTCAAGTCTTAGAAGAATGAACTAAAGACCAATTCCGAAGTATGATGAAAAGAAGAAGTCTCCAAGCCTCGGAAGAAGCAGCCTCTTCCGAAGTATAAGTGGCTTGGAAGTACTAACTCTTTCGAAGCCATTTAACCTTCAAAAGACACTGCTACGACCAGTGGACACAAGTATGGCCTCTGGAACTCCGCTGCAGACCTCTGATACTGTTTGGCTTCTTCCTAAAGAGCCATGCAGTTGACCATACTTTATTCCACTGTTCACCTTTTCATGATAGTACATGTTACCAACATTAGTTGGTGACAAAAGGTAAGTCAGGGACATGTCCTGACTACCAAATCTCAGATAAGACTTTATCCAAGATACCTTAAACTTTAGTCTTGTAGTATAGAATTTAGCTAGAGGATCCCAACTGGTATCAAAGTATATCCGGCTGTAGATAGTATTATATATAGGTTCTCTTTGTAACTCATTGTAACGACAACAACTACTACTTGTAAGTGTCTTGTATTTTGAGTTGAGAAGCAATATATAAAAGTACCTTGAAAATTACTTCCTGTGTTCTTTATTACTTTCTATATTGTGATCAACTCTTATGGATTTTATCTTAACCGAGTGTTGTTCTAGGTGAGTTTGAGAGAAAAACATAAGTGTTAGTGACAAACATCGATCCTGCAAAACCTGTGAATAGTTGTTACAACAGACACACATATATATAAATATAACTAAACATATAAATATCAGCAGTTCTGGTTATACATAAGCCTGTTTGACTATTTGGACAAAGTTGAACTTAACAATCAAACTAATCATTATTCCAAGAGGTTAAAAACAGCTTATGAAAAATGGATTCACATAATTTCTCTGAACTTGGTCATACTCCAAAACCATCCATACTTAAACACAAATCTAAGTTTAAGCAATGGAAAATCAGATTTATGAACTATATTACAGGTGTAGATTCGGACTACTGGATTTCAATATGTAAAGGCCTTCACATTCCTCTAACACTTTTTGCACATCAAGCTGCAATATACAAAACCTCAAGAATACCTATTGACGATCTCACACTTGATGATGATGATGATGATGATTACAAGAAGATAAAAGTTGATCTCAAAGCTTATTCTATACTCACTCAAGCACTGAAAATGGATGTACCAAAAAGATTAGAAAAGTATGGAACTGCTAAGGCTGTTCGGGATGCACTGTTGATAATGTGTGAAGGCATTAGTGAAGTGGCTGAAATTAACAAGGACAAACTTGTTAATTAATATGAAACCTTTCATCACTCCAAGAAGGAGTTAATCTCTAGACAACTGCATAGATTGTGCAGCTGGTGAATCATTTAGAGATCACGAGGTAACGTACAATGTCAAATAACTGAACAAGAAGATGCTTCACAATTTTCCAGAAAGTTGGAAACAAAATGTTAGAATGCTGAAAAACACTCTTGATCTAGAGAGTACCACCTTGGACGTCATGATCGCCAAGATGGAAGCTCTTGAACTTGATGAGTGGAGCAGAAATCTTGGCGGACCTCGAGTTATTGAAGCTTTTTAATTTTCAATAGACACTCATTCTGTAGAAAATGCATTCATCACTGAGGATGATGATTTTCTTTCCTCAAGAGATCAAGTGAAGACAACCGGTTTCATTGCTGCTCCATCAACTAACAAGCCTTCAACACCATCATGACCAATTGGATTCTCTGCATCTCCATCAACTACTCGTGAAGACCCAAGATCAGAAGAGCAAAAGGCAACTTACAATGCCTTTGTTGCTAGCTTTGAGGATTACCTGGTAGGCAGACTCACTTCTACTCATCTGATCCAGGAGGACTTGGAAGAAATGGATCCATATGATATGGAAGAAATGGATTTGTAGTGGCAAATGGCTATGATTGCAATGAGAACCAAGAAGTTCTTCAGAAAAGGAAGAAAGCTTAGCCTTAATGAAAACACCAAAGTTGGATATGACAAATCCAAGGTAAATTGTTTCAACTGTGGCATGACTGGCCACTTCTCTAGAGAATGTAATGCGCCCAAAAGAAACAATAACAATTTCGAAAGGAATTCTTATGATCAGTCATCACCACAACCAAACACAATCTTTCACCCAACAATCAACAACAACAGTATCATCATCAACAACATCAACAACCATATCAGAGTCAGCCACAACTAACTAATCAAGCTCATAGAAGCATTCAGTCATCCTCAAATGCTCTTGTCATCAGACGAGATAGAGTATGTGATTGGAGTCTATATGTAGAGGAAGTGAAGCCTTAATTTCACAATCATGCACTCATTGCTCACGTTAATGATCGTCCATCTCTTATGCCATCTGAGGTAAAACCCAACCTTTGTAGTATAAATGCATTACTGAACTGTAACGTTAGTGTGAGCACAATCATAAAGGTTGATAAAATAAAAGAAGAAAAGGTCAAGTCAGGGATGCTTAAGAGAGAAATTAAAGGCTTTGAAATTAATATGAAATTTCTTATCTCTAACACTAAAAAATTGCATGGGGAAAACAACACTCTTGCAGATGAGAATGAGAAACTAACTGAAAAGTTAGCTTAATCAAAAGTTGAACAAACACTTAATGAAGTGAAACTTGAACAATTTCAATTGTCTTCAGTCAAGCTACAAGAGATGCTAGACGCATAAAAAGATCCCAAGGATATGTTTGGGATTGGGTATAATTCTTGCCTCCACCCTACAATGAAAACTACACTGTCGTGCCTAAATCTATCACACTCAAAGAGCATAATGAACCTAATAGTATTGAACCAAAAGCAATAGTAAAACAAGTCACAAATCCTCAAAAAACCAAAATTTTAATTCGAAACAAATAAGTAGAAAATTAAATTAGGTCACCCAATTAAAATCAAGGAGTGTTCAGACAAGATAGTGAATGTCATTAAACTATCAGGCCTAATCAAAGCCACGGCCATCTGTGAAATTTATACGTGCAATTCAAAACGGAAGAAGAAATTTATGGCTTTAGTGAAATCTTCTTCTAAAAGAAATTCTGATTATGAGATTAAATCTCCAAAAAATTCAAGCAACTCATACAAGGTTTCACTACCAAAGAAAAGCAAAAGTTCACTGATTTCAAAAGCTAAAATTCAGTCAAACCCCCAATTATCAAAATCAAAACAAAGAGTAGGTTTTGACATCTTCAATAGGGAGCATGTTAATCAATTTGAACAAGAAGTCAAGAAAAGGTTAAGGAAACAAAAACAGTCTAAAACAATCAACAAAAGTAGTGTTATGAAACAAACTACTAAAAAGGTTGATTTTCCTTCTTCCCTTAAACCAAAGATTGTGACTTAGTTGAGAATGGGTAAATCAACTGAGTCAGCAATAGCCAAAGCAGATTCAAGAAACAAACATTTGTATTATGACATTTCTGAAATGTCTAACCACAAAACAGAAGTGTGCTTTTTCAATCAATATTGCTCTATCTGTGACATGAACAATCATTCCACCAGAAACTGCTATTTTAATAAATATTATTCAGTCTATGATATGAAGAATCACAATACATCTGATTGTTACTTCAAGCAAAAATGGTTGAGAATTCCCCAAAACAAGCCCCTCTCACCAAATCATCTGTGTAACCTAAAGTCAGAAGTCACTTTCGTAATAATCAATCTTGGACTTCTAGCTCAGATAATGACATAGGTAACATAAATGAGTAGAAGAAGGTTCAAAGAGCAAATATCACAACATGAAGCAAACATATGATCTTCCTAAACCAAAAATGATGTTTGATGATAAAAAATGGGTTAGATTTCTTCAAAGAAATAGGGACCAAAGGTTTCATTATTCTTCTAACTCTTTAGTTGATATTGATGAGATGAAACGTTTAAAATATCATCAGAAATCTCCCAGAACACCTCTCTCTAAGTCACAGTTTAGAGGAAAGTACCAAGAAGTCACCATCATGGATAAGAACCAGAAAATCAAGATCATTATGGCTTGAGTTCCATATTCTAATTAGTTCTTTTATGCTTGTAGGGTCATCCATATAGGTCCAATAGCTTATGGTACGTGGAGAGTGGATGCTCCTAACACATGACTAGAGATTGTTCCTTCCTTCATGACTTCAAGCATATACAAGGAACTATTGTGTCATTCATAGGAGATTCACAAGGTGGAAGAAACACTAGTGAAGGATTTGTGACAAATGGGAGTCTGAGCTTTGATAGAGTGAACTACTATGAATAATTGAATTTCAATCTTCTCAGCATGTCTCAGATCTGTGACAACAAATATTCAACTCTCTTTACCGACACTCATTGCTACATTATAAAATCAGGATTCCAAATTCATGAAGAATAGGTTGTCCTAAAGACCACGAGGAAGAATAACACCTATGTCTTAAAACTGAATTCTACTACACCAAAAAAAGAAACATGTCTTCTGTCAAAAGCATCATTTGATGAGTCTTAGCTTTGGAACAGACGTTTGGGGCACACAAACTTTAAAAACATGAACGACTTGGTCAAAGGAAACCATCTCATTGGTTTACCCCAAAAAGAATTTCATTTTGTTGATCACTATTTAGCGTGCCTTAAAGGGAAACAACATAAATCTTCCCACAAACCAAAGCTTGTGAACACAAACAATACTCCATTAAGGCTACTTCATACGGATCTTTTAGGAGCAACTCATGTTATGAGTATTAGAAAGAAATAGTGTTGTTTGATGATCATTGATGACTTTTCTGGATTTACATGGGTTTTCTTCTTACCTTATAAAAATGAAGCATCCCAAATAATAAAAGATTTTATCACAAAAATTGAAAACCAACTTGATCATAAGGTCAAAACAATAAGAAGTGATAATGGAACAGAGTTTAAAAATGAAGATATGTCTTACTTTTGTGCAAACAGAGGCATTGCTCATAAATTTAGTGCAGCTAGAACTCCTTAACAAAATAGGGTAGCTAAAAGAAGAAATAGAACACTGATTGAAGCAACAAGAACAATTCTACCCTATGCTAAACTGCCAATTACCTTCTGGGCGGAAGCAGTTAACACATCGGGCTTTATGCAAAATAGAACTCTGATTGTAAAAGAAAACAACATGACTCCTTACAAACTATTGTTTCACAAAAAACCATTTCTTTGATTTTTCAAGTCATTTGGTAGTCCTATCTCAATATTAAACACTAGAAACTATTTGGGAAAATTTTCATCTAAGTCTAATGAAGGATTCTTTGTTGGTTATTCTTCAATTTCAAAGGCTTACATAGTGTTTAGTCCTAGATTAAACATTATTGATGAATCAACAAATGTTCAATTCAAGGAACATTCATTTCTAAAATCTACAAATGGTCCTGACTGGTTATTTGATATTGAATCATTTACAAAATATTTTGATTAATTTCATTTGTCTAATGTAGGAAATATATCTTCAGCTGAACCTTATTCAGGAGTAGAAAGAAGAAATGACATTCCAATGGTTCCTTCAACCTCTTCTGAACAACTGAATGAAGATGTTCGACAACAAGCTGGTCCTGTCAGACAACCATCTCAAAATCAAAGTGTTTCAACTAAAGCTGGTCCCAGCTTGTTACCATCACATTCAGAAGACCCGTTAACTGAGGTCAAAAATCAAGATCAAGCTACTCCTCCAGTTGAAAAAGAAAGAACATCAAATGATGGAAGCAATCAAAGTGCTGCTAATGCTAAAGCAGTCACAGAAATAGAATCTGATTATCATCATAATTCTCCAACAATACAATATGAAGGTGTCTCTCACCATGATGACCTGAATGTCTCCAATCTTGATGTAACAATTGCTGGTGACTCAATTCCAACCACCAGAATACACAAGAATCATCTAGTAGAAAGCAATATTGGTGAACTAAATGAAAGGGTGACAAGAAGCAAGTCAAGTATTGCAAACATCTGTTTGTTCTCATGCTTTCTTTGTCAAACAATACCCAAAAACATCAAAGATGCTCTTCAAGATAATAGCTGGATTTAAGCAATGCACGAAGAATTGATGTAGTTCAAGAAGCAAGAAGTATGGCAACTAGTAGATCTTCCGAAGGATAATACCCTATCGGTAACAGATAGCTATACAAAAACAAAACTAATGATAGAGGAATTGTCATAAGAAACAAAGCCAGACTGGTGGCACAGGGGTATACTTAGGAAGAAGGAATTGACTATGACGAAGTGTTTGCACCTGTTACCATATTAGAAGCAATAAGAATCTTTCTTGCATACTCAACATCCATGAAGTTCACTATTTATAAAATGGATGTAAAGTGTGCTTTCTTGTTTGAGAAGATTGCTGAAGAAGTCTATGCGAGTCAACCACCTGGCTTTGAAGATCCTGAATTTCCTCACAGGGTTTACAAGCTTGACAAAGCATTGTATGGTCTTCACCAAGCCCCAAGAAAGTGGTACGAGACTCTATCATCTTTTCTTCTTGAAAATGGGTATGAAAAAGGAAAGATTGATCAGACTCTCTTCAGAAAAAGTAAAGGAAGAGACATGTTGATAGTCCAGATCTACGTGGATAATATCATTTTTGGCTCAACAAACAAGCTACTTTGCAAAGATTTTGAAGATCTCATGCATTCAAAATTCCAAATGAGTGCAATGGGGGAACTCACATTCTTTCTACGAGTGAAAGTCCAACAGACGGCAGATGGAATCTTCATTAATCAATCGAAATACATGGAAACAATGTTGAAGAAATTCCACCTTGCTGACTGTCAGTCCATCAGAACACCTGTTAATACTAAAGTGAAGATAGGACCTGATCCAAAAGGAAAATCAGTAGATCAGACTCACTATTGATCTATGATCGGTTCACTTATGTATCGAACAACCAGTAGGTCTGACATTATGTTTGGTGTTTGTGTGTGTGCCAGATATCAAGCAGATCCCAAGGAATCTCATGTGAATGCTGTCAAAAGGATATTCAGATATCTCAAGGAAAGCCTACACTGGATTGTGGTATCGAAAGGAAGAAGATTTAAATCTCTATGCCTTCACTGACAGTGATTATGGGTGATGCAATTTCAATAGGAAGTCCACTTCTGGTGGTTGTCAATTTTTTGGTCCTAGACTGGTCTCCTGGCAATGCAAGAAGCAGATAAATGTATCTGTTTCAATAGCAGAAGCTGAGTACATTGCAATATCAGCTTGTTGCTCTCAAGTTCTCTGGATTCAAAACCAGATGCTTGATTATGGTTTTAACTTCTTGCATACTCCAATTCACATTGACAACATAACTGTTTTTATTATAAATAATCCAGTTCAGCACTCAAAAACAAAACACATTGAAAATAGATATCACATTTTGAGAGACTATGCTGAATAGGGGTTAATCAAATTGATTCAAGTTCTCACTGAAAATCAATTCGCTGATTCATTCACCAAGGCATTTGAACCTAGTAGGTGTGAATTCCTAATTCAATCAATTGGCATGATTAACCTTGAATAAAATCAAACAAAACATCAAATACAATTTAAATTTTTAGAAAATTACAAAAAGAAGTCAATTTTGATGAAGAAAACAATCGATATACCCTAGGAAATGATATAATTATAGTCGTTATGTGACATCCGGTAAATTTCTGTTATCAAACTCCGTTAGTTCTGTTGAGTCTTGCATACACGTGTCGTAAGCACACACTAGTTGTCGTTTAATGTTGGTGACCTAATAATAATTAATAATGTTACATTATTGATAATCTAATTGATTATGTGACTATGGTATTATGTTTATGTGTTTACATGTTTTAAATGTTAATTAGGAAATTAATCGCGTAACGTGGAAACGTGCCTATTTATTCGTATGTCTTGTGTTTTTATAAAGATAAAATATATAATGACTATCTTAGTTTATATCCTTATATTATTAAGTTAAAAACATTTCCAAAAGAGTTTAAAGTCTAGTTTTTATAAAATACCAAAACACAAGGGTTTAAAGGGTAAATATGGAAATTAAATTAAACAAAACAACCCAAACCCTAATTCCCACCCCCCATTCGGCCGCAAACACCCACACACACCCCTCCCTTTGCAAAATCAGCCTAGAACAAGCAAGAGAACGCGAAATTGAATCGATTTCAAGGGTACTACACGTTGGAATCATCAAGTACAAACCATTACACGTTTAAAGGTTAGATTTTACAAGTTTTATGGAATTCTTCTTAGGCCGAACCCTAATTCGTTTATGGATCTTCATGGGGTCAAATTTGATGTTGTTTGATGATGTTAGTATGTTAGTTAGATAGTATACATGTTGTTTAACGTTGATTATGCATGAATTGTATGTTTTAATGGATTGATCATGAACTTTGATTTTAAGCAAACCCTAATTCAAAATTGATGAGATTATGGATGATTGATGATTGTTTGATGAATGTATGATGATTAGTAGGTTGTATGAATGCTAGGATGCATTGATCTTGCAAATAATTGATGAATGATGTAGGTGTTCATAGGTTACTAATAATAGTAACTTTATTTCCATGACATGATGATCTAATGATAGATTGATGTTGTTGATGTGTTCATGATGATAATTAGATGCTAGATTGTTGATATGAATGTTAGAAATCTTAGAATGAATGTGTTGTTCATATCTTGCCAAAAGTGGAAACTTTTGTTCAAGATGATTAACAGATTATGATGACTAATTATTGTTAATCATATCTATATGTTGTCATGAGCTCGAGATGGTATAATTGTAATGAATTCATGAATACATTGAGGTTTGATAGATGTTGGAATGTACTTTCCCAAAAAGGAAACATTATTTGCACAAAGTTTGAAGGATGATAGTTTGAACATGTTTGGGATGTTAGGAGCATGTTAGTAAGTTCATGGATGAATTCTAATATGATAGAACATGTTAAATTAGTTTATGGGATGCTTAGATAATCATGGGTGATGTTTGGACTTTGATCATCATGTATGATGTTGATGTTAGTTAGTAGTCAGGACATCATGTTTGGGACTGGAAATTGATTGTTATGGTGTATATTGAATGCAAGGAACATGGTTAATGAATTTGAATGTGATCATCATACACGCGTGCGAATCTGAGGCCCCTACTTAGTAGGATTGGCAGGGTTTAGGATGTGAAGTCGTGAGTGGCTTCACATTGCATGTGGTACGTGATTTGATCTTTGTGTGGCATGTTAGTTGTGTTATAACTAGTGGACATGTTAATGTTCTAGATTCGCATGACTTGTATCATGCTTGCTTGTATGATGATCTAAGTGATACACTTGGATAATATAGCATACATATGATCCATTTGAATGTTAACCATGTATGATATATATGTATGATTGCTTGAATGGTTTACAACACATAAAGTCACTAACGGGTCAAACGGGTCAACTGGGTCAAACGTGTCTGTTTTCTGAAACTTCGAGTCCTTGGTTGTAGTGTACTTAGCATTTCACATGTTTTCTAGTTGCATGTACTCATGTACTTATATGATCTAGGTAACCTCTGAAGGTTGTCTGTTCACTCTGTCTGTCAAGTAAAACTCTAAGTGTCTATCACGCATATCAGGTGAGTTCATGCCCCACTCTTTACTTAATCTCTTTTGGGAAGATAGCATACTGGTAAATCACAAACGCTTTATATATTCAAGTTGTGTATAATATTAATATAGTGTTGATATCATGGAAAAGTCCTCACACTTTCGAATTGTTAATATTGAATAGCGGGGAAATTTGGGTAGTACTAGGGTCTGACGAGCCCCACCTGTGTGACTCGAGGTCAACCGGGTGCAATTTGTCCTATTGAACATTGTCATGAGTTGTTAAGTCGTGACAGGAGGCAACAACGTAACACAGTCAGCTTCAATTGCGAAATCACTATGAGTTAATATTATTGTTAATGGACTAGCTATCTATTATAATGCACTACTTCTATATCTCTATTATTAAACTATTTATGTTTGAATATCTCTCTTGAACTCACCACCATTGTGTTGACATTTTAGTATTCTATTCTTAGGTCATTAGCTTGCTTGCCATTAGGAGCGCTACATGGTTTCACTTGCATTCTAAGACTTGGTCTTCAAGACATCTTTATTGTTTTAATTGTTAATGTTTACTCTTTTGGGTTGGCGCATGTTTTGCCATAGTATACATTTTTTTTTCTTTGGGTTGTTGTACAAAATGCTTCCGCATAGTTTAAAGTTTATACTTTGGTTGATTTTAGTTTAATTATGGCATATAGAGTCGTTCTGAGTAACTATTGACTGTGATCTGGTTTGTTCACACGCCTCGTGGTAAAACTCCGCACGTGGATTTTGAGGGTGTGACACGTTATATCCTTCGTTGTGCTTAATTCAAAATTTAAAAGACTGACAAGACTTACGTGATATGTGGGTAGGCTCAACTTGAAGAGAAGATATATTTTGTGATGAATTAAAATCTTATTCAATGTTAAAACACTCATCTTAGTATGTATTGGCTTATCTAAATGGATGTGTGTGCGGTAACCTAAACACTAGGTAATGATACTTTATGAATCTCTTTCACCAACATCAAGTTTCATCTCTGTTTTGGTAAGAAAAGACCTAATGAAACAAGCACATAGTGCAAAGTATTGATCCAAAAGATTCTTATGAGGAACACGTCCAAATTGGATGAATCTACAAAAATAACACATTCCTTGTGAATGAGCAAAAGAATCCAATCATGGATCTCCTTCCAAAGGGAAGTGAAAAGAATTCCAATATGGATCAAGTTATGAAAAGGATCAAAGTAAAAAAATCTCAATGAGGATCGGTGAAAATAAGATCTCATAACTTAAGTGACCTGGTAAATCAAGTTGTGAAATAGTTCTACTATACATTACATGAGGATGGTTGATCATTCCATGCTTCTGTGTGTGAGGTACATGTTGAATAATCAAAAAAACAAAAACATGATAAATATCACATGCATTAATATATTAACCAGGTATGAGTTTAAGAGGACAAACATACCTTCAATCAATAAGTTCGCAAACATGTCCATTTCATTACAATAGAATGCACATGTGTAATGTAAGATTGATATGATCCCAACAAAAGGTATACTTCTCTTCATTCTTAAATCAGAGAAACAAAAAATCAAAAATAATTCATATTTAAAAGTTTTAAATCTTTAAAGTTTCTACCTAGGTATGGATATAAACTTTAGGGGGAGTAATTTAAAATTTTGATCGGTTTGAATAGATATTACTTTCTTAAACTACTTTCTTACAACTTCAAAACAAATCAGAAAGAAATTGTCTGTGTTGGTGTAGAAGTTATACTATTGTATCTCAGATTATACAGATTCATGAAAGCATAAGAAGTCCAAGATTAGTCAATCAATGAGAAACTTGTATCATCTCGGATATACAAGTCCATCCAAGCAAGAATTGACAAACCCAACAACTTCATAAGACAAAAGTCAATCAAAGACAGTTCTTCATAACAAGAAAGAAAAATTAAAAAGAGAATATTATCTTTGCAGAAACATTATGTTTGACTAAGGTCAAGATTTAATGCGGGTAAGTGTATTGATTAATGTCAGTGAGGTAACCCATGCATATAACTAATGTGGGTAAAGGCTTATGTCCTTTAAAACAAAGAGAAACTAATGTGAACAAGACAATCTACATCATTTGTGTCAAAAAAATACATGAAAGTTTGGTGTTAAAAACCTATGCGGACAAAAGTGTTCTACCGCATTTGTTAATGCGGAACACCTTGCATTGCCGTATTTCTTTTTACTCATTTGCATTCTTTAATGTGGTTGACATCAACAATATATGTATATAAAAAAGAATAAACAAGTGCTTAATCTCTTCTGTCATCATGATGAAAGTCAATAAATGCGGACATCTTCACCGTAGCCGCATGTGTTGAAATAAATGTGCATAAATGAATTTTACTCTACTGCATTTGTTACAATGAACAAATGATGACTAACTTTGTTCAGCCGTATTTGTAACAGTACACAAATGCTGACTTACTTTGTTCAGCCGCATGTGTAATAGTACACAAATGCTGACTAACTTTGTTCAGCCGCATTTGTAATAGTACATAAATGTTGACTAACTTTGTTCAGCCGCATTTGGAACAGTAACAAATGCTGATTCCTTATTCAATCGCATTTGCTAAAGTGAACAAATGTTGTTAAGTTTTTACTCTTTCGCATTTGTAACAGTTTACAATGCTAATTAACAAAACTCATCGCATTTGCTATAGTAATTTTAAAAATTGATCGCATTTATCCTGAAACTTATATTTTTTTGTAGAAGATATTAATTGACTATTTAAGCCATTTCAAAAGGTCATTTAATACTTTTCAATTTTGAGAGACTTTATAGTGTGACAAGCGAAATTCACAGTTCTTCATCACTCATTATCTTCATCATCAAACTTGTGTTCTACTTTCATCTTACCTCATTTGTCCTCTATTTTGATTCTCTACATCTGTAGTATCAAACAAAAGGTGACAATCTTTGAAATTTATGACCTAAAATGTTGGACTTTTGAACCTTTAATGAACTTAGAACCCTAGGTCAAAATGGTGATTCAAAATCAAACGTGGATTAAGAAATGATGATGATTTTCGACAGCAATGAACAAGTTTACTAAGAAGATAACAATAAAGAAGTGATTTTCACCATGATTTTCACCACCTTGTTCATCGCATGAATAAAGCATAACAAAAGATTAAAAATGAGAAAACAAATATTCATTCTAAGAGTTAAAATGGGTTAACAACAACAAAAATAATCACTTCAAGCATGTATAACAAAATAACAATGATGATTCATGATAACATCAAGTATGGTATAAGTCCTGGAATAGTACCTATAAGCATTCAATTTTAACCATACAAAGTCAAATGAGAAATGAGAAATTTCACTTGATTCATGTTCTACAATTTGTTGAGTATTATCAATTTTCTAATTCATATGCCTCTAATGCAGGGTACATAGAAAATCTCACTTGGGAGAAAGCTCCATAATGTCAGCGGTTATCTTGACCCTGATGTACCGAGGCAGAATGTCTAAGAGACATGATCAGATTTATACGATTACAAGAGTTGCTCATCCAATCATCGTTAGACCAATCATTTATGAGAGATTCATAAGGTCTTTTTGGAGCAATGCTAAGATGACAGAGATAACTGGTGTAAGGACTCTGTCTTGTAGAATCACTGATCATCATACTCTGAACATCACCGAACAAACTATGAGACAGTGTCTATAGTTTGGTATGATGCCAATACTCCCTTAGAGCTTGAAGATGATGATATTAATTCTTCTTTGCCAATATTGGATATGAGGGAGGATATGAAAGCAAACATATTGTTAAAGGATCGGTTGACTTACAATGGAGGTTCCTGATTCATCTTTACCAACATTGTTTGTCAAAGAGGAAGACTGGATAGAATGACATTCCAGTGATCACCTCATCTTCTATATGTTCTTTATGCACTTACATGCCATTCAACATGTCTGCTTATGTGTTAATGGTCTAGTATCAAACATTCAGGAAGGGAGAAGACATATGTTCCTCATGTATCCAAGGTTCTTGCAATTCCTCATCAATGAAACTTTTCTTGACATTGTACCTCAGGACCTATGCTGGATATTCCTCATTATAATGCCAAGTCTTACAAGTACATCAAGAAGAGAGATCCTAGGAGCTTTTACAGTGGAACCTTCTTTCCATTTGCCCTAGATGTTACAACAGATAAATCTGACTGGAAAGGATTTGAGAAGATAATCTCAGTGATGTGAATCAATAAAGACCGAATATAGTGATTGAGTCAAAGATTGAGAGGCGGAATCAGACAATCAATGAACATTGAATACACATGATACTCATAAATATGTTGTATATGAATACTTTGATTGATTGATTACAAGAACATTCAATGCAAACAGAACATTCTAGGAACCAAGAATCAAATCAAATTACAGACAAAAGTTGCCCCATGTATGAGGTATACTATTCTATTTATAGGCAGACACGTTGCCATTACAAAAGACTAAACTACCCTTACCAAAGCTAGTTTAAGTCTTCATCAGCATTGGTTGTTGATTATCCGTATTGACAAATGCGGATGAGTTAAACTCATCAGCATTTCTTCAACCGCATTGAAGTTTGGTCATCCGCATTGGTAAATGCGGATGAAACAAAACACTTGTCCGCATTTCTTTGGTAATCCGCATTGGTCAATGCGGATGAACAAATGTATATCCGCATTTGTTAACATGTCATCCGCATTGACAAATGCGGATGACCAACTTGTATTTTTTTCTTATTGAGCAGATACTTATCTTGATCCGCATTTGTTCTGGACATGAGGGATTCCAGCAGAGCAACCATCCACCACTTGAACTGGCATGTATGATCCTTTCAGGGTCCAACAATACTCCCCCTAAGGATTATACAGCCTATGTACTTCAAGGATCAGAGGGTGGATTGGGTTGAGAAGATTCTGTTGGTTCTAGTGTGTGTGATGAAGGATCAGTGAATGAAGGGTCCAAGGTTGCTTGATCATGTTGAGAACTCTTTAGCATCAGTCAATCTTTCCCTGTTGAGCACATGTATCTTCATTTGACTCATATCATGAATGGCATTGATTGGCATCTTCCTTAGTGAGATGGGCTCCCAAATTGATACAGTAGACAATCCATTTCTATGAATAAGGAGAGCACCATCCACATCAACTTCTAGTTTAACAATGTTGCCAAACTGTAATGGAGTCCTTTTCTTTTCCTTATCTCCTTCTTTTTGTTGATTCCGTCATAAGCCAACTTCAGAAGTTGATGCATTTGAGGAAGAAGTACATGTCAGTTTCCCCAAGTCTGTTTCTTATTTCTCTAAAGTGCCTTGTATAGATGTAGTGGATATATGATTCATCTAGCAGTCTTACCTCATATCCACTAAACAATCTTATTTCAGATCTTCTTTTCCTCCCCATTTTCTTTCAATCACTAATTCATAATATTTCTCATCATAATACACATTGGATACAGGCAGTGAGGAATGTGTACCAGCAATGCTTTTTCTTTTTAGTGATTCTGTGGGTTTGACTTTAAGTTCAGGAAAGATCACCTCTTCTGCTGATTTTTTCCATTGTCAAGAGGGTTTACAAAAGATCTGTCTTTCTCATGCAAATGGTTTTTAGTGAATTGAAGTTGTTGGTTCTTTTGACATTCTCAAAATATCTTCAAACTCATAACCTCTGAACATAGCTGTATGATTAATCAATTCCAATTGAGCTAGTTCTTTTAATTCATGGATCTCCATGGCACTTACTAGGGTGAGTATTCAGTGAAAAATGAACAAGCCTGAGATCCTTTTCACCATAAACATGTTCCTGAACTATCATACTTCCAGGCGATTATTTTCTGATCAACTTTGCCTTTTGGAGTGGAGACACCTCATATTAGCTCTGATGTGGTTAACCCTTCTTGTAAAGTAACTTAAGATGGTTCAGCAAACCATTCAGGGTATTTATGCAGAATAGGTGCCAGATAGTCTTGATCTTTTGAGTGAGTTGCATGTCTTGAGCAGATACTCTTATTCTGGGCTTTTGACTGACAAACTCCTCCTCCATCTTTTTCATTCTTTCCTTCTTCTTATTGATTACTAAGTATAGCATCCCTGAGAGAGTTTGTCTCATATTAGCAAGTTTTCTCCTTGTAAATCCTTGGGAAGCAAATATTCTTTCATCTCTTTATCAGACTTGCTTATGGATCATGAAGGGTAGTCTGTGAAGTTTCAGCAGGTTTGGATTTAGGACAGACTTTGTCTTTGAAGGTTTGGGGGACAAGGATTTCTCACACTCTGCTTCAACCATAGGGTCAAGCAGCTTGTTTACTTTTTCTTCTTCTGCTATCATACCCTCATAAGTTAGCTTGAATACCTCATCAGGATCATAGCCGTGGTCAATAAGAAATAAAGCTTTGACATCAAATCTTAGTTTTGGCTTTCTCAATCATATCATGCACATTTGATTTTTCTTTGACATGGCTATCTTTGACAATTTGATCCTCATGAGTATATTCTTCTTCAATTTCTCCCTCTTCCAGATCAATATAATCAGTCATTGCTTTCACTTGAGCTTCAGCCTTTTCATGCTCTTCAAGAAATTCAGCAATGGCTGCAAGACTGTGGGGATCATCCTTTTTAGTCTTTTGATTGGTTCTTTTCCACCATAGGTCTTTTACCCTTAGCCTTTTCAGCAAGATACTTTTTTTCGGGTGTAGGTTTGAATTGGAGTAGAAGAAGAGGTTTCTGAATTTTAGTTCATCAGGCACTCTTTCAGCCTCTTTGATTGTTCATCCTTTTCATTTATTATTTTGATCCTCATAGATTTTTCTGATTAATTCTTTCTGATCATGAGACAGTGATACAGCAGGTACAATTTGTAAACTCAATTCCTTCTCTAACGGAATAGGATATTGAGGAATTTCAACTATAGTCTCAGATGAGCTTGTTGATCATTTATGAAGTCCCAGATTTTGTCATCAATAATAAAGTCTTCTGATGAAAACATGTCAAGTGCCTTGATCATGTCATTGAATTCAGCCTCTTCTTTAGTACTGGGAGCTTCTGCTTCACCTGAGTAAATCACTAACTCATGTTGGATCCTTCTTGTCTGGATCCCATGTTTTCTTCTTCTTGATCAGCAGTACAAGTTTGCTCATTCACTCTCTCAGACTCTCTCCTTAGTTCAAGGATTAATTCAAGTTCAGCTATCTTTGAATGAGAGCTTTATTCTGAGATTGTAGATTGCTGATTGTTTCATTCTGCTCCTCTATAATTTCTTCTTGTTCAGCCAGGCTATGTCTGGATGGTTAAGTGTCAACATGACCACTTATTCATCTTGGAATAGCAGCCTTTAAATTCTCAATCTCACCATCCTTCTTCTTCTTTTCAGTTCATACTTTTTTTAAGGTTTTCAATTCTGCATCTTTTCATCTAACTCCATCAATCTGTCTTGAATTATGCTAGCTCTTCCGTTGAGTATTTTCTCCAGTTCTTCAATTCTTTTCAACAGTTGAGAAAATCCTCATCTTTTTCATCAAGTTTTAAGACATTTGATTCAGTACAGCTTTCTGAAGGAGTAGCTTCAGAAGTTGTTTTTCTTTTCTGATGATGATCCTCCTCATCTGAAGATGATTGGATTTTCTTGAAGAAACAGTGGAGTCATCAAGGTTTACAGGTTCTGTGTTTGGTGGTGCTGATGAATGGGAGATGTATGAGGGGTGAATTGGAGATAAGAAAGGTGAGGTGATTGGTTCAGATATATGTACTGGTGATTGGGGTGGTATATTTTGAGGTGAAGGCTGAGGTATAGGTTGTGGTGATGGAGGTGGTAATTGTGTAGGAGTATGATGTAGTAATGGTTGAGGTGAGTGCTGTGGAGATGGTTGAGGTGAGTGTTGTGGAGATGGTGAGGTGAGTGTTTGGAGATGGTGAAGCAACAGGATGTTCTAGTTCAATGTTTGAATCATCCAAGGAAGAAGTGGTGAATGAGCTCCACTGTAGAAGTTCCTAGGATCCTTTTCTTTATGTATTTGTATGATTTTGCATCATAGTGGGAATATCAAGTACTGGTCCCTGAATGACCACATTTGGGAATGCTTCATGATTAGGCATTGGAGGAATCTTGGGTACATCAGAAATTTTATATCCTTCCTTCTTGGACATTGGATGTCATGCCATTGAAAACATAGGCAGACATGTTGAAGGGTTGGTTGGTGCGAGAGAGCACATTGCTGATGATGTTGTGATGGGAATATCATTCCATCCTGTTTTCCTTTGGACAAACAGTGCTGATACAAATGAATCAGAAATCTCCATTGTAAATCTACCAAACCCTTGACTATCTGTTTAGCTTCAATCCACCTTCATAACCAATTTCTGCAAAGAAAGAGGTTATGGTATCTTCTTCAAGTTCCAATGGTGCTTGAGCATCATCACCAAACCTCAGCATCTTCTAACACTTTCTTCAGTAACAATTAGTCTATGCTCACTGTCAATTTCCCGTCAGTGATCTTATTCCATCATCCTCACAACTTCAGCTGACTCCCAAAAGTTTCTGATGCAGCTTTCAAATATGGTGGGTCTTACTGTCATGGCATAAGCTACCCTTGTAGTAGAAGTGAATCTGATCATGTCTCTCAATTCTTCTGCTTCTGGTACATCAGGGTTGGGAAAACAACTGACATTATGGAGCTTGCTCCATGAGAGATTTGCCATATTAATTGCATTTAAGACATATGCATTAGAATCACTTTATTAATTAAACCAATGTTCATCACATTTGACTTTCATAGGTCAAAATTAAAATCATATAAAACGGTACACTTGATTTTGACCTATTCGAATTTTGTGATCATGATTATGTTGTTTTGTTACTTGTAAATATGAGCACCAAATTACTTAATCTTTAACATAGGATAATCAGATTCATAGTTTTTGATTTCATAATGTTCTGATTAGTCTCAACGGTTCAAAAGAGCACTTTAGCATTGAATACATGTTTGAAGCTTGAAGATACACTTAAGAATGAGTCGAAATCTTCCATGTTATGAATATTTTTTTTTGATTTAGTGTGAACATTCCTTAACCTAGGTCACTAACATCATCGTACAAATGAATGTTCGACATTTGTGATTATTCACCTTTTCTCAGAATCCTTTTGGTTAAGAATCAATGCCCACAGTTTTGTTGAATCGATTGGGAAACTAGGTTTAAAGGTGGAAGATGATGATGAACAATATTTGGTGGCGCTCGTCTCACTATGAAGTCGCTCAAAATTGAAAAGTATTAAATGACTCTGTGGGTTTCTTTAAATAGTCAGATAATAGAATTCACAAATTTTTTTACAAGTTTTGATTTCAAATGCGGAAGTGTAAATGTTGATAATTTAGACATCCGCATTTTGTGTACTGTAGCAAATGCGGTTTAGGTTTTTAGAACAAATTTTTGACGATGTTCGCATTCATCCTTTCATCCGCATTTGTGTACTGTAGCAAATGCGGTTAGAACAAAACTTGATGAAGCATTCGCATTTGTGTACTGTAGCAAATTCGAAACTTTGAAAGTAATCAGCATTTGTACACTGTAGCAAATGCGGAAGTGAAACACTTGTATTGTACATCCGCATTTTACATGTATCAAATGCGGAAGAGTTAAACAATGCGGGAGAGTAAACCTTATCCGCATTAACAAATGCGGGCTGAACACTTAGTAAAATTTTCATCCGCATTAACAAATGCGGTAGAATACTTTAGTTCCGCATAGGTTTAAACACTTCAAAGTTTCTGAATTCCTGATGCACACCAATGCGGTAGAGTAAAATCATTGTCGCATTAGGTTTAACTTTGAAATAAAGTTATAATGCATTGGTTATGTGTC
Source organism: Flaveria trinervia (assembly GCA_025506515.1). Taxonomy (NCBI): domain Eukaryota; kingdom Viridiplantae; phylum Streptophyta; class Magnoliopsida; order Asterales; family Asteraceae; genus Flaveria; species Flaveria trinervia. Next base: position 22,278,955 of record CM046449.1, on the reverse strand, counting down.
TGGGTTACCTTCACCCTCATTAACCTATGCACTTACCAGCATTAACTTTTGAGTTTATCAAAATTTAATAAATCTTGATTTTGATGAACTTGTTATGAAGATATGGCTTATGAAGTATGTCTTGTGACATGGTTGACTATTGAAGTTGTCAATTCTTGCTTGGATTGACTTGTATATCAGGAGTGATACAAGTTTCCTATGGTTTGACTGATCTTGGGCTTGGGGTGTTCAAGATCTGCATCTGCATAAGCTGAGATACTATGGTATAACTTCTGCATTGACACAAACATTTTCTCTTTGTTTTGATTTCAGGAAAGTAATTATGAAATTGTAAGTATATATATACTTGATCAAAAAATTTAAAGTATGGTTCTTGATCAAAAACTAAAGTACCCCCCTAAAGTTTGATCCATTTATGGATGAAAACTTTAAGTATTAAAAAAAGCTTTTTGAATGACTTATAATTGATGAAGAGAAGTATATCTTTTTGTTGGGATCATATCAGTCTTGCATTACACAAGTGCTTATTGTGTGATAAGATTGACATGTTTATGACATTATTGATGAAGGTATGATTGTCCTCTTAAACTCATACCGGGTTGATATTTTGATGCTAGTGACATTTATCATTTTAGATTGATTTAGATACTCAATATGTACCTCACACACCTTGCATGGAATGATCAACCATCCTATGAATTGTATGGTAGAACTTTTTCACAACTTACATGACCAGGTTACTTAAGTTATGAGATCTTTTTTCACTGATCCACATTGGATTCTTTTACTTTGATCCTTATCATGATGATCCACATTGGGATTCTTTTCACTTCACTTTGGAAGGTGATCCGTAAACAGATTCTTTTGTTCATTCCTTTGGAATGTATGCTTTTGTTGATTCATCCAATTTGGATGTGTTCCTCATTGGGAATCTTTTGGATCATTACATCTGCACTTTGTGCAATTCATCAGGTCTTTGCTCAGCAAAACAGAGATGAATCTGATGTTGGTGAAGAGATTCATAAAGTATCATTCCCTGGTGTGTGTTGTTACTACACCTACATTCACTTGAATAAATTGATAATATACCAATACTTGTGATGAGTGTTTCACCATTGAATATATCTTTACTTTATCACTGCATGTATCTTCTCTTCCAGTTGAGCGTACCTACATATCAGGTAGTCATGACAGTCTGTCAAATTGGAAATAAAGCACAGTGAATGATATAATGACTGTAATTATATCATTCCCAATCTTTTCTTCATCAAAAATTTCCTTTTTTTGGATTATTTTTTATTTATTTTATTTTTATTTTTGTAATTTTTTTGAATAATTTTTACATTGGTTTTGATGTTTGATGGATTTATCAAGGTTAATCATACCAATTGATTGAACTAAGAATTTGAATTACTCGGTTCAAATGCCTTAGTAAACAAATCAGCCAATGATTTCAGTTGGTATTTGAATCAATTGATTAAACCCTTTTCAGCACAGTCTCTCAAAAGTGATATCTAATTTCAATATGTTTGTTTTTGAGTGCTGAACTGGATTATTTGTAATAAAGACAGCTGCAGTAGTCTTGTCAATATAAATTGGGGTATGCAAGAAGTTATAACCATAATCAAGCATTGGTTTTGAATCCAGAGTACTTGAGAGCAACAAGCAGATGCTGCGATATACTCAGCTTCTGCTGTTGACACAGATACATTTGTTTGCTTCTTGCATTGCCATGAGACCAATCTGGGACCAAGAAATTGACAACGCCAGACGTGGATTTTCTGTTGAAGTGCATCCACCGTAGTCACTGTCTGTGTAGGATAGAAATGAAGTCTCCTTCCTTTGGATACCATAATCCAATAGTTGTTTGCCCTTAGATATCTGAATATTCGTTTGATAGCATTGACATGTGATTCCTTAGGATCAGCTTGATATCTGGCACACACACAAACTCCAAAAATAATGTGGGGTCTACTAGCTGTAAGATACATGAGTGAGCCTATCATGGATCGATAGAGTGTCTGATCTACTGATTTTCCATCTGGATCGGGACCTATCTTCACTTTAGGATCTATAGGAGTTCTGATAGATGACAATCAGCAAGGGGGAATTTCTTCGGTATGGTTCTACGTATTTTGATTGATTGATAAAAATTCCATCTGCGGTTTGTAGAACTTGCACCCCTAAAAAGAAAATGAGTTCTCCCATAGCACTCATGAAATTTGAATGCTGAGATCTTCAAATTCTTTATAGAGTTGCTGTTTGTAGAGCCAAATATGATGTCGTCCACATATATCTGTACTAGCAACATGTCTTTTCCTTTTCTCTTTGAAGAGAGTCTGATCAATTCTACCCTCTTCATATCCGTGTTAAGTATAAATGATGATAGAGTCTCGTACCACTTCTGGGAACTTGATGAAGACCATACAGAGCTTTGTCAAGCTTGTAAACTCTGTGAGGAAAATCAGGATCTTCAAATCCAGGTGGTTGACTCACATAGACCTCTTCAGTAATTTCCATACAGAAATGCACATTTCACATCCATTTGGTAAACAGGTAAACTCATGGATGCAGAATATGCTAGAAAGATTCTAATGCTTCTAGCCGAGCTACAGGGGCAAATACTTCATCATAACTATTCCTTCTTCTTGAGTGTACCCCTGAGCTACCAATCTTCCTTTATTTCTAATGACGTTCCCCTGTCATCAGTTTTATTTCTGTATAGCCATCTGGTACCAAACGATATTGTCCTTCAGGAAGATCTACCAGTTGCCATACTTCTTGTTTCTGATTGTAGCAACTCTTCCTGCATTGCTTCAATCCAACTGTTGTCTTGAAGTGCCTCTTTGATGTTTTGGGTACTGTTTGACAAAGAAAGCATGAGAACAAACAGATGTTTGCAGTGCTTGACTTGATTCTTGTCACCTCTTTCATGAAGATCACCAATAATGGTTTCAACTGGATGATTCTT